>JACXGM010004994.1:14808-36368 GCA_016801145.1 Umbra pygmaea
GTGTGTGTGTGTGTGTGTGTGTGTGTGTGTGTGTGTGTGTGTGTGTGTGTGTGTGTGTGTGTGTGTGTGTGTGTGGACCTGGTTCTCACCAGGGGCTGTGAAAGCCGAGAGAATAGATAAATGGAGTTCTGGATATTACTATACCTAAATCTCTTTTATTATCCTTCCTGTCCATCTCCTACATGATGCACACACACAATTCACTGAAGCACACAACTCATCCTGGTCACATTCTGCTGATGGTGCTTAGAAGAATATGATGCAACGTGTGACTGTTCAATGTACTGCTGCACTTTATCTGAACTTACAGAGTAGCATTGGACACGCTTCTTTTAGTGACTTTGATAAGAAACTCTCATGAAGCACAAACCGGCAATGTAAGGTTTTGAAACTCAAAGACAGTTCCTCAGTATACTAGCAGCTGAGTTAACGTTGAGTGTGTGTCTTATTATACACACAGAAACAAATTTCAGCAGAGCTGGGCAATGTGTGAAAGTTGAAGTCTGTGTTACTGGGTACCTGGCTGCTTGGCTGCCATGGGAATCATTGCACATGTGTAAGTTTAGCACCTGTCTCAGGACAACAGATACGCGGCTGAACACATAAAGAAAACCAGGGCTTTTATCAATGGGTCTCACCTGTTTGGCATCCATCTTTTTATCTCCCCTAGATATAACTGCCATGTAAATTAAAGTAAATTAAATGGGTTTGTGCTGTCATTTCTGGGAGAAATAGAGGGACAGTTTCCCCTTCGCAAAAACACCAGTGGGATTTGTGTATAAATGTGAATTCAAATATGAATAAGCATAGTACTGTAGATAACACTGTTGCTACTGTTTTTCAGGTATACATGTAGTAGAATGTGTTTGTTTATGACTGAGCTATCACTATAAAAAATGATTTGTTGTTTCAACCCACAAAAGTGTGTTACCCTGTGGCATTGACTTGGCATGCAATGTTAAGTCAAAGAAGGCAAATTTTCAGGTTAAGTTATTTCAACCTAATTAAATATGTTGAATTGAAAAATGTGAAATTGATTACTAGTTGAGTTATCTTAATAATGTTACGGTAGTCAACACAAGGCGATTCAGCTGATTTTGTTGGTTGTGATAACTAAGACACTCAAGTGGTTTTAAAATATTACAAAGTGGAGTGGACACATTTGATAGTCCAGAGGCTAAATGCAATGACCACAGGAAGCGTCTTGTGCCTCTGTCATTTAAATGATAAAAGGTGTAAACCAGTTGTCTTATCATTGAATGTTAGTCTTTCTGACAGATTTGATATTTTATTCATCATTATCCATCACAACAAGCTGGATAATATAAATATATGTATGTACACTTTGTATTCCAACCTTCACATTCAATTACCCACAATCTTCTGCAGACATTCAATGTTTTAGTTAACATAACTTGACATTTTTTGTCAACACATATGTAATTTTCTTTTAGTTGATTTGACTTATTGGATCTGAAGGGAAAGTTGAGTAAACACATTTCATTCAACTTGATTTTGTATGTTAAGAGCGGGGCGCAGATAGCTCATTGGTTAGGGAGACTTGAATGTCCCTGTACTTACTATAAGTTGCTCTGGATAAGAGCATCAGCTAAATGACTAATATGTACGGTAAATGTTAAGACATTTTACTAATTTGCTGTTGTCATAACTTTACATTTTAAGTTAATGCAACTATTATGTTGTTTTAGTTGATTCGACTGGTTGTGTTTAAAAAGTTGATTGAACCAATATCGTTTTTGCTAACTTCTTCATTCAGTATATTTTGATTGAATAGAACTAGTCAACTCAACTTAAAATGACTTGTATAATAACCAGTGTAGTACATGTTATTGTTGCTGCTGTGTGGATCAGGTTTAGGACGTGTGTTTTTTCTGAGACTTTAGATACTAATCAGTAGCAGAGCTGCAGATGCACTCTATTGGTCTGTGGTTCAGCAATGGCAGCCTCTGTGATGTGGGTGGCAGCTAAGAGATGGATTGTTGAATCACTCTCTCACTCTCTCCTGGTTGTTAGGGCACATTTCCCTGCCCTCTCTTGGCTCTCATCTGGTCGAGCAGGAGCATTAAATGCTGTGCCTTGGTCATTATCTGTGTGACATTCTGAAAGAATCCTCCAGCCCCAAAATCACGATTACTGATCACAGCAGGTGTTATGCCTCAGAAGGCTGTGTTAGTTGTTGTGTGGGAATTCAATTTGTTTGATGTGCTTTCGTGCGTTCTCTGTTTGCGTTTACACATGGTAAAGCAGAAACTACCCCTGTCCTCCAATCTAGTTGAGGTCAATTTGTTTGAGGAAGTGACACGGGCGCGTACCATGTTCGCCAGTAAAGATTAGTCACTCCAAACCCAAAACTGAACAGAAGGAATCGCAAATCATTTTTAATCAACATTGACACGTACAGATACTCCATCTGTCAGTGCCAGACCCAAATATTTTAGTTGGTTCTTTTAGTTCTTCTACAGTCCAAACCACCCGATTGGTTTGAACACATTTTGACCTCACCTGGAAGACTGCAACGGTGTCAGACTTGCATATGTAGTGATAATGCAAGAGAAGTCAGTTTGAGTGTTCAGGCAATAATTAGCCAAAAAGGTCAAGCCAATCTTAGAGAAGGGAATATAAGAGGATTTAGATCCTATAAATACAGAGAAAATCTCCTCGGAATGAAACACGAAGTGATTAAAGTTAATAACATAATGAATATTTTAATAGTAAAAGAATAGCTCCATCAATTAGTGGATTATAAATTTAATCTCATACGTACTCTATATATTTATGATAGAAATATTGAAGTGGATTTCCTCGGGCAGTTTGTTAGACCTTAATATCTCAAACTCAGAAGTAAATCTTGTGTCATTTGGTCAGTTTTATCACTTTCCTTCTGTTTCTGTATGCATTTTTTAATTCTGCATGTCATGAACAATGCCAAATATACATTTTAATACCTAAGATTTCTGATCTTTCTCATTAGTAGTGTTCCATCTCCAGGTTTAAGTACTGCCTTTAAGTACTGCCTTTGCCAAATTGTAAATCAACCAAATAATCTGTATTGAAAACCAAAAACACTAGGAGCCATTGCTGGCAGAGTCTGTCCACAGAGGTTGGTTAGACCTGGAATCAAAGTGCATTTAGCATCTGGGTTGAGAACACAGTCTGGAGCCAGGCCTGCCAGTTGATCCCACATCCAAGCAGACAGAGGCCGACTGTGTTTCTGCTGGTCCTCGTATCAGGAGGCTTGACCTCACTGGCGTTGACTGGTGGATCAGAAGGCTGATTTGGACGGGCTGGATGCGCACTAACTACCATGCTGAATCCATGTATAATCTGGCTAATACCTCTGTCCCATAGTAACAGGCCACGCTTCGTCTGCTCCTCTCAATAGAGATGGCAGCTCGGATTTCACACTGCATAGAGATGGCCCATGGCTGTCCAGCCCATTCACTACTGCCAGAGGGACCGATTGGTGGAGAGGGATTCCTCATGGCCAATGATGGGTTCAAATTGGTTAGTGTGTGCGTGTGGATAGTTTTGTGTATGGATGCGTGTGTATTGTTTCCGTGTCTGTGTGTTGTTTCTGTGTGGGTACGCGTGCGAAACATTGCGGAGAAGCCTCCCAGAAAGCCCCGGGCTCCTGCCTCTGCATTCAGACATCTCTCCAAGCTGCTCACTTCCTGCTTCTCCCAGCACGACTTAAATAAGCAGTCACCTGACCTCTCCATGCTGGTGGTCTCCCAAGGAGGATATGAGGTCACAGAGTTGACGGCGTCCTGCCGTGAGGTATTTTTACTCGGGTTGATTGGTCAGAGTGTGAAAATAAACCTATGTGCGGACAGTGACACGGTGTCGACAGAGCGCCACATCCCCAATACAGCACCCCGACAGAAGAGAAACGAAACACTCTGGACGGAATTTGTCTGCGTTAACACCATTCTCGCCGTGATGGCTTAACGAACGCGGGCCTCTGAGGGAAGTAATCAGTTAAACGCTGAGTCTGCTGACACTCGAGTTGTGACTGATAAAATAATGAATCCCCCAGCCTGGTTTTCCCCTTCATTCTATCATGTAGAGGAGGAGTTTTGTTTCCATAACAATGAGCCTCCTTCAGCACCGTAGCGATCACGAGGCCGATGCCCAGTGCACAATGCAGGCTTTTGTGGGCAGCGATCAGGAGCCTGATATCATGCTGGAAACTATTCAGACGGGATCACGTGTTGCTTGGGCACACATGTTGCTGATGGTCTCCTGTTAGCCATAAGGAAGGGCGGCGTCTGATGGCTTCCTACAGACACTAAGGCGCTTGTTTAGCTACAGTTCAGGGATGCATCTGGGAGCCACACTGCGGGGGATAGTAGGGGCCAGAGAGGCTCCCATTTCTTTGAGTTTGTGTTTATTTTGTTTTGTTCAAGCTGCTCAGTGTCTCCAGAGGCTGTAAATCCAACATCAAGAGGTCAAACACGCTAATGTTATTGATCCACTTCTTGTGGAGAGGAAAAGAGGGAGTGAGAGAGAGAGAGAGAGAGAGGAAAAGGGAGAGAGGGAGGGAGTGGGAGTGAGAGCTGTTTCCGATATACGTGTTCAGGCTCACACTGTTATTTCTGTCCTTCTGTTTGGCCGGTAAAGTGTTTTGAAATTGTGCATCAGATATGAAAATACAACTATTTCCATATCTCTTGGCTTTGTGCAGACTCTAAAGACATTTTGATTTATACTCATGGAACTATTTTGATTTCATATGCATTACAACCACAATGCTGAAAATGTTGAGACAGGATGGAAAATGCAAAAAACGCTAACCAAACGAGCCATTTAAAAATTCAATTCACCCTGTCCTATATTAAAACACATTGTTAACACATTATTTGATGTTTTACTTAGTGACTATTTATATCTGAAAATATACACTCATTTCAAATCTTATGACTGCAACACACTCTAAAAACGTTGGGACAGTTGACTGTTTACCACTGTGTAACATCACCTTTTCTTTTAATAACGCTAATTAAGAGTTTGGACACTGAAGATGTCCGTTGGTTAAATTTAGCAAGCAAAATTTTCTCAAATTCATCCATTATGCATGTCTTCAGCTGTGCAAGTGTACAGGGCCTTTGTTACCTTATTCTGCGCTTCATAATGTGCAACACATTCCTCATTCAGAGACAGTTTAGGACTGCAGGCAGGCCATGCTAGCACCTGCACTCTCTGCTTATGCAACCATGTGCTTGTAATCCAGGTAGAATGTGGTTTGGTGATGTACTGCTGGAAAAAATAACATCTGGATGGCAGCATACAGTATGCTGCTCCAAAATGTGTACATACCATTCTGCATTAATGATGCCCTCACAGATGTTCAAGTTACCGATGCCATGGGCACTGACACACCCCCATACCAGGTCAGATGCAGGTAATGGACTTGACGCTGTTAACAGCTTGGATGGTCCACAACAGTCAACATCAAAATCCTGCATCCAATTCTCACTATATTTCTATACGTTTTTGAAATCCCAGCTATTTTTCACTTCCAAAAATTGTTGGTGTTGTGCAAGAGGATGTTCTTCATCATTTCAGAGTTGTTATTTTATTATTTTCACTTCCTACTTCCTGTCTGTAATGTGTTTAGTAAAAAAAATGACTGTCTTAAAACATGACCGACTTTGAGGCACCATAGCTCCGGCTGTGTCTAACCCACAGGGATGGTCCACCACTCATTCTTTTCGTCTAATCTTCCTCTTTCCAAAGGTACCACGATTTAGTTGCTTTCTGGGAACATCGTGATTGTGATTAAAATTCGATTAATTGTGCAGCCCTAACAGGATTCCACTGTGCTACTGTCCATCTCAGATAAGACAGAGTCCAGAGAAGTACTTCTGGACAGTGTTGATGTATGGCTTCTGCTTTGCATAGTAAAGCCTCAATTTGCATTTTTGGATGCAGCAGCGTTTGGTTGACTGTCAAAGGTTTACCAAAGTAATCCCGAGCCCATGTCAGGATGTCCATTAAAGACTCATGGTAGTTTTTAAGACAGTGACGTCTGACAGATTGAAGATCACGCTCATACATAAGTGTTTTTTGTCCTTGCCCTTTACGCTCTGAGATATGTCTAGATTCTTCGTCACTTTTAATTATATTGTGCACTGTAGAAGGTAGGGTTGGGCATTTCATGAAACTTTCTTCGTCGACCGTCAGGAAAATTAACGATCGACTATCGATTAATCATACGTTTTTTTATATTCAAATTCATTGTTTATTTAAATTTTTATAAATGAAAAATCCAATGAAAAAATTAAAATACAGTGTGTTTTTCCTCGATGAGGTCTTTATTACAAGAACAACAACTTGTGGCAGTTAAACTGGACGTTCGGTTAGCCTAAACTCGAAGATACTCGCTGCGGTGCTCTAAAGCTGCGGAACCTGCAGCTGCGAGCCGGCGTTCTTAAACAGAGACCCTCGTTTGTTCCAAAATAATGAAAAATTTACCAAATTCATTTTTAACAATAACTTAATCAAAACCATATTAATAGCCTACTTAGCTAGATCTGGCAGGTTTTTGTTGAAATGTAACTTAAATCTATCCAAGGCACGGATTCGAGAAAGAGGGAAAGAGAGATTACCTAACAATTAATTACGCTACATAACAAATTAGGCTACTTAACAAAGCCTCATAAAAATAACTAGCAACTCACATGCAAGTCTGGTGATTTTTGTTGAGAAAGATAAGCATTGACATGATCTGGGGTCAGACGCGACTGCAAACTTGTGACTGTCAGTTCAGCTGCCGAAACACCGGCTCTGGGGACTGATGTTGCCGGGATGCACAGATACCTTGGCGCTAACTAGGCCAGCCCGGGGAGAGAGTAGCTATGTATGCGTGGTTGAGCATTTGGAAATCCCGCTCCTAGCTCACTGAGCGGTTGTTACACTCCGCTCCACCACTACACACTTTTTTCAACTGCTCCACTCAAACCCACACATCGCTCACATGAAAAATAATGATACTGCAAATTACAATATTAACAAAACCCATCCATTGTGTGACCATGTATATCGATCACTGAAATATTAAAACTAAATCGACATGAATTGTTTTAACATTGTTTAAATAAACATGAAAGTGTGACCATGTAGCCTACACGAAGAAACAAACAGTCTTTAAAGAGTACTATACAAATGTTAATACAAGACAGTGCAATCTCATTTTATAAATGTACCATATGTATTTTCTATATATAATGAAGATAGATTGAAATGTTAACAAACTTAAAAGATTCCATATGGTCATGCAACGAAAATAGGCTATGATTTAATACAAAGACAATTAACTAGCCTAAATGTTTTAATTGCTCGGTTCATAACTCGCTCTAACCAGTAGATAGTGTACGCACCTCGTTCCTTTCTGTTCGCATGCGCACACATACAATATCGTGCTTGCGAGAGAGCCTGTCTTTTCATATTCCACAGAGACTCATCAACCAGGGAAGTAACATACACACAAAGAGGCTCATTAGGCTGGGCATGTCCTGACCATGTGAACTGAGCGCGACTGGAGCGGTAGCCTACTTGAGCGATATTGAGCAAGAGGCTTCTGGGCCGATACCACTCCGCTCCGCTCACATACTCTGCCCGGGGAACCTGATTCCTCGTCATGATTACTTTTGAAATCAAAACGGAAACTTGCAGGTAACTGAGTATTGCCCTTGGGTAATACAATTTGAATTGCTGCCACACAGTGAAATTCATTTTTAATTCTTAAAAAAATTAACGTATACGCAACGCCACCTGCATTAGTTTAATCGATAACAATTGAACGTGATCGACAAAATTCTTAACGATCAATTGTTGATCGTCGATTAATCATGCCCATCCCTAGTAGAAGGTGAAATGCCCAAAACCCTACCGATTTGTCTTTGGGTATTTCTTTGATTATCCACTGACGCATCTTTTGGCAAATTGGCAAACCTCGACCCAACCTTGCTCTTGAAGGACTAGGACTTTTTATATACTATGATTACGCAATTGCATTCACATCACCTTCATATTTCAACTTGTCACATCACTATTAGTCCTAAATTGCCCATCCCAATTTTATTGTAAAGTGTTGCATTTATCAATTTCAAAATAAACGTTGACCTTTAAAAAACGATGCATATACCTTGTCTTTATATATTTTTTGTTTAAATACAAGTCAAAATACATTTACAAATCTTTTTTTTGGGGTTGTATTATTCAAAATGACTTATAATAATTCTATGCTTTATATTGGAGATAACTATACAGAAAACTTTACAGAACAAAGGGTATTAGCCTTTTCTTTGTTGACTTGAATGTCTTTTTAACCCAGGTTAAAACAACACAGTTTAAAACATTCAATTAGTTTAAAATGTTCCATTGGATTGGTCCAAAAACACACAACACCTCTTTTGTTAACCTTTAACCCAGATGCCCTTTTGTTAACCTTTAACCCAGATGTCCTTCTGCACCTCCAAATGTGGATACGTACATTTGAGTCAAGGTTTCGTCCTTGGCGGTGTCATGCTCATGTTGAATTTCATTATCTCCATCCTCCACTGAGCTCTTTGTCCCCACAGCATTCCTGTTATCCACAGGCTGGTAAACATCATCTACTCATAGACATGTTATTGGCCTGTTAAATGGAGTGAATGTGGTCATACTTTATCTTGCTGCCTGCAGACATGGTGCGGTGGGTGGATGGTTCACATGGTTCTCAGAGGGTCTCCACTCCCACTCTTCTCCCATGGGATAGGCCTCTCTACGTGGGCACAATGTGGTGTCTGCCTGGGAGATACGGACAATGTTTGTGGGAGAAGTTCTGGGACTGTGGTCTGATAGCAGAAGTCTCAGGGACATCAGCCCAGGAAAAACTTCACCCTCATTTCCCACACAATACTACACAGTGGAGGTGATGTGTGTGTGAATGTGTCTGTGTGTGCAAACGTGCAACTGCCCTCATTAACAGCTGATGTAATGACCAGCAATATACAAAAATATACTGCATTTTATTGTGTTAAATCTGCTTTGTCTTAAGTCATCCAGTCCATGTAAATATAGAGGCTATTTATAGTAGCCGTTCAAGACTGGCATGGGTGCAGACAAGATCCAGATTTAAAGGGAGGCATGTTTTTCCAGCCGAGTAAAGATACGAACCAACAATTTGAAGCCCTACTATGGGTGCGCCACCTTAAGGAGTTGAGCTAGTAAAGGCACACTGAAAGGTTTTTTGTTTGTGTACAGTAATTTAGTCAGCTGTGTGGGTTAAGTGGATGTGTCTCTTCGTCTGTGTGTGTCCTGTGTGCAAGTCTGCTCAACTGGCAGTATACTATATATTACATTTTTACAATTATAAACTGGGTGCTTTGAATCCTGAATGCCGATTGGCTGAAAGATGTGGTCTTATGAGACATAGACCACAGGTATGAGATCACATTATCTTTTTACAGTTGTAATTGCTTTGGCAACCAGTTTATAACAGTAATAAAGAACCTCGGGGGTTTGTTATATGTTTCTAGGACTCCATGGCTGCATCTAGGCACTCACATTGTTGTCATTTATACCCTTGTTTAACCAGATACATTACTAAGAACAAATTCTCTTTCATAGCAAAAACCTGGGGATGCGTCATTGATGCGTCATGCCTAGCCGCATTGACCACATACCACACCAGTGAAGTTAACTTATTTAGTAGAGATGATATTTATTTTTTCTGATTGAAAACATTACATCTTATCATGTTAATTTCCTGAAGAGGAAGGGTGTATTTGCTACTATCACAATGTACTGCTCTACAATGTTTATTTTTAGACTACTCTTACTGGCAGGCTGTTAATGAGGCTACTGCCAGAAGGGTGTGGTGAGTGTTGAACTGTAGTGTACACTTAAGAAGTGTGCAAGGCTGGATTCATCCAACTCATCCCTCGGCTACAGGTCTAGTCCATTTCGATAGGTCATCAGGAGTGGTTCTTTTAATTACAGTTCATAGACCTGAATTGACCCCATCAGCTCTGCATAGCATAAAGAATAATTATTTCATGCTAGTATAGGAAAATGTTTTGTCCTTCATATTTAGATCTGGGAAATCAGTGTTATCCCTCTGTAGTACATTTAAAAGATACAAAAAAATGTGCCTCTCTCAAGGCAAACCTCAAGTGGAAAGTGTTCCAGGTTCATATATACTGTGTGTGATAATAATAATTTCCTCAGCCACTCGGAAGTCAGCGCTCTAACAGCTACATTACACTCAGCACTCCTAAAAGTAACACTTCCTTTGGCCGATGACTGCTATGTAACTGTAAGACTTTAAATGGACAACCTCATCCTTGTCTTTACAGAACAACTGTCTGAGTTGCTCTCTTATCACTGTACTTGCTAAGCACCTTATCTCGTCCATACAGGTATACTCTAATCCCTCAACTCCCACCTATGCACACTCTCTGTATATTTGCGTATATGTTATTATCTACAGGTTTTGGTCTGTTTATTCTTTCACGTCCATACACGTTTTTTTTCCTGATTTAAAAAATGAATGTTTACAATCAAAACACTTTTGCACTCGCAAAGGCTCAACAATGTATGACAGAAACGCAATTAAGAGGTGTGGAAATGATGCTTCCATTTTTTTTTCTACGTTAACAGTAGCTCCATTCCCATTACCTTTCCAGAACGTTCTACTGTGCATACTGTGATGCCTGTCTTCTTAACAGCTAGTCTACAGTTTCATCTCCGGCAGAACGTCGGCCATTTAACGTCTATTAATAGGCTGTAAGCACACAGAACACTGTGAAAAAACCTACTCATATACTATCCATCCCCCGTCACTATGCCATACATCCAGGCCTATGGTGCTGGCTTGACACACCTGTGAGTGTGTAAGCCTGTGATTGTGTGTTTGTGTGTGTGTGTGTGCCTGTGTGCGTATGTGTTTCCCGGACAGTAGGTCAAGCTAGCTCGGGTGGCTGAGTGAGCAAACATGAGGAATGGCATGAGCATAAAAATAGAATGGATAGAAAGGCCATTCTGCTACATTGATTTGAATTGGAATGGCATTTCTATCCATTCCATTTCTATGGGCATTAGGCTCTCCAGACAGGCCTCGCCACTCCTCTACGGCCACCAACCGCCTCGGCCTGCTCACTGGATCCCGGGGTCAGCTGCACAGCGTTCTGTGTGTTTTTGTTCTAAGCTAGCTGAAGATGACAGCCTGCCGCTGGGTCAGTTCAGCCACAAGCTTGGAACCGAACCTCACTGTCCTTTTAGAGAACCCTGGCTGTAGAAAATACCTCATCCTGATGACATGTGGACCCCACGTGTGTTAGTGTCACACCGTACCATTAGTCATCCGGGAGATGGTAGGAAAGAGAAGGAAGTGGAGACATGGGAAATAGAACTATAATTCTGACTACACCCTGGTTATGTCAAAAAGGCAACTGCATTCTGAATCCAGCTTCCACAATGTGCATGGCCACCTGGAGCTGCTGACCTTCCTGCAACATGGATGCTATGTACGTAAAGTAGATATTTTTGCAGCACTTTACATTACAGCATGGTAATAAGATGGTAATAGTGGGGTAACGGTGTGATATTAAAGAAGTAATATATAGGTAATAACATGTAATTACCTAGGTAATAGCTGGGTAATACATTAGAGTAAAATGATGTAATACAGGGGTAATAAGGTGATAAGAAGGTAACAGATGTAATAACATGCAATTACCAAATAACTAGGAAAAGGTTTGATGATAACCATATGTATATCTGGGTAATAGTAATATAGTTACATTAATATTGTAATAACATGATAATAATGGGGTAATATATGTTGATGTTTTCACAGTATTATAGGTTTAATACCTTACAAATTAAATCAAATTTATTGGAATTAAAAATAGGTAATTACCATATTATAATGCTGAAATTCATCCACCCTTTATTTTCCAAATATTTCCCTTTTGTTTAATCTTGTGACTTCTTACCTGGAAACACATCTGGTAGTTTCTGTGTAATAACCATGAATCAATGCTGCAAAATGCAAAACTACCTGTTTCTATTTCCTTTCATGGTAATATTAGAATAACAAACGTGTAGAGATTACCTAGAAATGCTTCTGTTTTTTCTGAGTAACAACCATGAATGAGTGCTGCAAAATGCAAAACTGCCTGTTTCTATTTAATTACAGGGTAATATTAGATTAAACAAATCATTTGAATGTGCAGATATTACCTGGAAAAGCTTCTGTGTAACAACTAGTGTTGTCTTTGGCGGCCTGTTTTAATTTTAGTTTTAATCTTTGTTTCAATCAGTCATTAAAGTTTTTATTAGTTTTAGTCACGTTCATACTCTTTTTAGTCTATTCAATTTTAAGTCAACTAAAAGTCTGAGCATTTTAGCTTATTTTTAGACAGAATTATCCATGACTATCTGTATTTTTGTCTAGTTTTAGTCAACAAAAACTGATGACATTTTAGTCTAGATTTAGTCAATGAAAAATGTATTTTAGTCTATTTTTAGTAATGCAATTCTACTTAACCCAGTCAATATAGTATAAGTACCTAGTAATATAGACAAAACCAACATATTATTTTAGACAAACCCATTTTAAACAAGGTTATCTTATTACATTATTGTATAGACTCAATACATCCATTCCAGACACAGAAGATGCTCTGATTTGAATTTAAAACATATATATTTTACCAACCAAACATGTTAGAAGTACACACATATTAATTTAAATAAAATTAATAAAAACTGGGTGGCCGGCCATCGGTCACTTTCTCTGTGTCAGACTTAATTTTCTGTGTTGTCATTTATACTAACTCACCGTAGCTGCATCTTCTAAAAAATGCTGCGAGTAATCTAGACCTCTGTTATTCTAATATTGCAATGAAATTAAATAGAAACAGGTAGTTTTGCATTTGATTCAATGGTCATTATACAGAAACTACCAGATGTGTTTTCAGGTAAGATGACACAAGATGAAACATAGAACATGTAAAGTATTACATTGAAACAAAAGGGAAATATTTGGAACATGGTAAATGAATTTCAGCATTATAATTTGGTAATTAACAATTTTATATTCCAATAAGTTTTATCTAATTTGGAAGGTATTACGCTGAAACATCAACATATAATACCCCATTATTATCATGTTATTACAATTTTAATATAAATATATTACCATTACCCAGATATACATATGGTTATCATTGAACCCTTTCCTAGTTATTGCATGTTATTACATCTGTTACCTTATTACTTTATTACCCCAGTATTACATGTTATGACTGTGATGTATTACCCAGTTATTACTTTTGTAATTACATGTTATTACCTATAGATATTTATATATATATATATTACCTCTTTATTATCATCACACTGCTACCGATATTTTTAGTCTGGGGCTGTTTCAGAAGTCATCTGCAGACTCCTAAACTAAGACGTCATCCACATACTCCTAAACTAAGACAAAGCAGCTATTCAGGTTCTGTCAGATTCATAATTTCCACTCTGCTATTACTACTCATTAGTGCTGTGTGTGTCTGTCTGTGTGTGTGGTGTGCATATGTGTGTTCACTGTATGTTTGATGTCTATTTGATGTGTGTGTACACAATACATTCATATTTTACATTCCTGGTGTAAGTGTGCACTTGCGTGTCTCTGTGTGTGTGTGTTCGTGAGTTTGTGTGATATAATGATCAATAGCAGCCCCCATGCTGCAGTAATGCCCAGATGGATTTCAGCTGTGTCTGGTGTATGCAGCACTGAGGCAGTAGTTATTAAGCCAAATTATTTACCATCACACAGCTAAGAACAGTGTTGGTGTACATTGTAGATGTTCCTTCTAATTGGTTAACACACTCCTTATCCATTCAATCAGGTGAAGTATCAGTACTCTCTTTATTAATGTTTCAATATGTTTTCTAATGAGACGGGAGAACACATTGGAAATTGATCTTAGACCATTCCTCTTTACAGAATAGTTCCAGGTCCTGGAGACACTCAAGTCTGCCCATATAGCAGCTGCATTTAGTTCAAACAAGATTAATGTTCAGAGACTAAGATGACAGAAATTAATTTGGGGAGAAAGGCTGTCTATAACTAGGAATCGATTACTCATACTGCTCCTACGGGCCGGCTGTACAGTGAATGAGCTGCTTAATGCCATATCTTCCTTCCATTGTATCCTTTATATCAGGCTTAGCAGTGTTTTCAGGGAACGTTGGCTGTGTTTGGTCAGTGACAACTTCAGCAGTGTGAAGGATGACATGCAAAATCTACATTTGTAATTCAGGTTTACAATATTGATGATATTCTGTCAGATGAGTACAACTCATCACCACAGCCTCAGCATAACACTGTAGCCAACACACAGAACAACTCATCACCACAGCCTCAGCATCATACTGTAGCCAACACACCGAACTCTGTAGCTAGCGGCTTGAACCTACATTTCCAAATCTCCATTTCTCACAAAACTTTCTTATGTGAGTCGTCTTCCTTTGCGTCATTGGATTTTGTTTCAAAGGTTGGCTTACTCCAGGTAAATGTTGCCTTATAACAGCTATTTAATGAACGTTAGCTGCAGCAGACAAGTGGCAAATGAGTGATGTCAAGTAGCTGATGTCCCATACAGTAAACAGTGCAGCAGTCTAGGTGTACTATCATCAATCCTAATGGATAATTGTAATTTATATTCTTGAGAAAGAAGTGGGGGGTAACTACTGTATCTGGGCATGATCCAATTGAGCAATCTAATCATAGGCTAATTCTGTTGAATGTGTGAAGGTTTATATGTAAAACCAATTTTATCTGAATGTCTGAATATAAAACCAAATTTACCTAGGTAAAGAAATATAGATAAAAGGAATCAATTAAATGCACATATAGTATGTAATGGTATTTGACTCCTAGTAATGCTGCTGTATATTGAGAACAAAGGCACGTATTTCGAGTGCATGTTTATTAACACAAATAGGCTACACCCGTTCTGAATGCATGTTTCCTGGCATAATTTACGGATGTAAAAAAGAGATGAAAACGACTTTATAAAATGGGTTCTGAGATATCTGCAATTTTATTGGCTAAAATTGGGTTCCAAGCCTATGACAATTCTCTGATATCCGCACGTAGAATGCTGCCTTATCACTGAAATATCACTACGCCAAACCTGAGGAGCTGACCAAAATTAAAAACATGGCAGATAATTCCTCTTGCTTCACGTCTTAACACCAAGTTTCCCAATAACAATATCCATCAAATTTAATTTTTAACATTCACTCAACTCAAAATCATTGTCGCCAATGTAGACATGATAACCAGCCACATGATTTAAGTAATGTCATTTGTTTTGCAATAAAGTGCTTTTTCGTGACAAAACGATAGCAAGCTATTAGGTGGTGGCTGCCTGTAGCTGTATAGTATGTCAACATTCTGGCTCGTTAGTCTAATTGTCTTATACCTTAACTAATAGCATACTGTACACTACACAATTCTAACTCCCATTAAGCTGTCGCAAATTAATTTCTGAGGTCAGCGACAAAACTCCCATATCGGAGCCAAACCACTGTTCACTCTCATCACCGACGCATCTTTTTGCCCTAGATGCCCTGGTCTTATCAGGCAGGTTTGATATTTTCGGTGCATACCCAGATAGCACACGTACATCGCGGAGACATCTGTGTGTGGTCGTCGTTAGCATCTTGAAGACGTAATTCTAAGGGCGTTTGCTCATCTGGAATATGTCGCATAGATGTCCTTGTCAGATGTTCAAATGACGTAAATCAGATGTCTAACAGACATAAGATTCTAATAGTTAACGTCTGTAATATGTCCAATGAACGTCATTTGAACATCTGACAAGGACGTCTATGCGACATATTCCAGATGAGCAAACGCCCTTAGAATTACGTCTTCCAGATGCTAACGACGACCACACACAGATGTCTCCGCGATGTACGTGTGCTATCTGGGATAATGTTGTAGTGAGGGATGTTATGAACACAGCAAGGAGATGGAGCTAATGAGAGAGCAAAAACTTTGAAGTTTTCAATTATACATTTGAAGTTTAAATAAACAGGATACTGAAACAAATGTGTGTTCATAATTTGTTTATTAAATATCTATTTGCAGAACATAAACAATTGTTTGTGCCCGCGTCTCCTCAACCATTCTCTGCTCCATATATTGCGCTTTCCTCCCTCTTGATTTTTCCCACACAAATTATTACACAAACAACTTGTAGAAAAGCAGCTGCTATTTTTCCTCAATTTCAAGTTTGAAAAACACCTCAAATACAAAGTCACGTGAAATAAGTGTATCACTTGTTTTCGTGAGACTTTTACCATTTATCCCTCTAAAAATCTTTAAATGTGTACCTATAGCCTGCGCTCTGTGGTGATGGTAGTGAGAACTGCTACATTAAGACGACAAATTGCAGGAATGATGTGTAATGATGTGAGAAGTACAGTGATTTTAATAGTTTGAAATTTGTGTAGTGAACAGTATAGTATGCTTTGGCTTTAGTCATGTGTCATGGCATGTAAAGATATAAAATGTAGGTGAAAATCTGCGACATTTGGAGTTGCTTGCAAAACGGTCCTAAGAAATCATCACTCACATAGATCCTTAAAAGTCATCAAGTAGCTACTATAGCTAGGTAAGTGTTTTCTCCTGCATTGTTTTTGTAGAAGTCATGCATCTCACAATCGTTTTGTGTGCAAAAATTAAACAGGCATTTTTTGTGGTAATAACAAATGCACCAATAGAAGTTACGCGCAGGATGAATTTATAATACAGGACAGTTTGATTTCTTTGGCCCAGGTAAATGAACATGAGCAGATGTTGGCCATACTGGCTGCATTTTAGCCTGTGTCTGATGTTGACAGGGTTGAGACTACATCATCTTAAAATTTAGAAATCGTAAACAATATTATTAAAAACAGACTTGTTGTCAAGATGATGAGCCAGGAAACAGAAGCAGAGTCTCAGAGTTCTGCAATAGACCACAAAGGCAAAATTACCAAACAAGACGGCAGGTCTGATACAGGTTGACAGCAACAATACTAGACAACTGAGTATACCGAACACAGGCCCTTAAATAACAGGCTGAGTCCTATTAACTAACCTTGATGCGAAACACCTGCCTAACATGTTCAGGTGACTAAGAGCATAGATCTGTCTAGACCACTAGACTTCCTCCCCGAGTACCTGTACTTAAACACCACCCGTGCCCAAACCAAACTGCTCTACCAGACTCTATGCTGTTGTGGAGAATTCCCCTTGTATCCAGACTGACACTATTGGCACCCTAAACAAAACATTAACATTGAAAACTAATACTCAGGAGACCCAAAACATAGCGAACCCTGGGTTCCCCTTACACTTGTAAACACGTGCCATTTTATTCAAATTGAAATAAAGTTACAGTAGTTTTCAGACCTTTTATAAATTATGTAAATCATTAGCTTAATAGGAACTACTTATTTTATGTGGAGTACTATCATGGCAACTTTAGGAGGAGTGCTGGGGGGTATGTTAATGTTAGACGCTAACCGCATGCCTCGCGACAGTTTGTTTTGCTAAAAATACTTATTTCAAAATTATTTAAAAAAAAAATGTTGACCACCGTTTTTTTAAATGCATTAACACACTCCAACTGTACATAACATGCGTTCTCATTGAAGGCTAATGCACATTGGACATTTTCTGTGACAATATGCACATTTTCAATGTTTATTTATTGGAATAACAGGCAAAAATATCATTTGTAAATTACACACACTCGATGTAAACTGCATAATAGAAGAAACACTTGTTTCAGTGTGAGACGATCCAAGACAAACTTTACATTTTCTTACCACTGAACAGGCCTTTGCACAGTTCGCAGGAAACAATCATGTTGTCTGCTTTTCGACAGGTTTGAAATAATGTGAATATTTCCAACCATGCATTCCTGTTCATGCATGATACATTTTTCCTGTTTAGATCAGTGTGGCGCAAACAAATTATAGACAGATTTGAAGAAATAACAACAGATAATAAATGACTTGTTACCTCTTGCAGAGAAAAGAGAGCATGATTAGGAGTTGTCCATGAGCGTAGGAGCAGGAGCAACTTTTGGTAGGTTTTCTGATTAATTATGTTGTAATTTTGACTGTATGCCTCCACGTCCCCGATTGCCTGCGTGTCTCCTGGACGATACAGTAATTTCTCTACTGTGAGACAGTAAGTTGCGTGGTTATGACACAATAGTTAGCATATTTTCACAAAAACAGCTGCTATGGGGCCATAATGTAAGATACAAGGTAATGGAGCTTTTTATACATTGTCCTGTTTCTTTAGAAATAAACAATGGACAAATAGAGTCTTTAAATGCTTTAGAGGTATATTTATTCACTGTCAAAGTGACCCTAAAATGAATGGGAGTCTAT
This sequence comes from Umbra pygmaea, assembly GCA_016801145.1. Taxonomy (NCBI): domain Eukaryota; kingdom Metazoa; phylum Chordata; class Actinopteri; order Esociformes; family Umbridae; genus Umbra; species Umbra pygmaea. Next base: position 33,274 of record JACXGM010004994.1, read on the forward strand.
GGAATGCTAACGTGAGGTGATAGCCAGGTAGCTTCAGAATCCACCCAGGGCTGCCTCAACTTCCGGGTCCAAGCCTACCCTCGTGAATTTTATAGATGATACTCTAACGTCCGGTTCTTATGGGAAAAAAGTTGCAATTTTATTTTCAAGAATAAACTCGAAATATTATTTGGAGACAAAAGTTATAATATTATTTTGAGAATAAACTCAAAATATTATTTTGACTTTTTTGCAATGTCCATTTCAGCCCTAGCATTCGTACTTTAGGTTATCATTATGGATGGCTTGCTTGAGTTAGCCAATTTATCTTTCCTTTTCGGTTTGAGGAATCAGGATATATTAGTGTCATTGAGCCATATAATGCTGTCATTGTTCATAAATGACTTTGTCGTTGTTTTCGTACGTTGTGGAGAGTTCTGAGTCCTTGATCAAAGTGACCTTAATTTTAGAGGCACTTGTGACCTTAATTGCCTACGGTCTGTCAGCTGTCAACAGTTCATTTATTTGTTTTGGTCATTGAACAACAATGGAAAACATTGCTTAAACCTTTTACAATAAGGAGATGAAGATATTTGCCTTTTTACAAATTACCTTTAAAGTGTCCTGAAAAAGCTATGTTTCTTTTTTTGCTGCGTTTCTAATCTATTTTATGTAGTGTATTTTTTGGTCGCAAGTTGGTGCTATGAGGCACACGTGTGACATGTGTGTGTTTCTGTATCGCTCAGTGATAGAGTATTTATTTAAAGTGACTGTGGCCCAACTATGACAATAAAAATGTATAACAATGCATTCAACGTTTCTATTGCATAGACACAATTTCAACATAATCTGAAGAGGAAGGATAGATTCTGAGAAATTGTGGCAAAAGATTGAGAGGAAGCGAGAGAGAGAAGTAGAGAGAAACACTGGAGCCTGGGTCAGGAAGTTCTGTTTTTTTGTTTTCTTCAGGAAGGAAGTGTCCAGCCTTCTCAGTATACAGATGAATGAGCTCATCCATCTTGGCGCCTTTCACAGCCTCCGTGACAGCGTGCCTCTCTCCTGCCTTCACCGTTGTCAGCCAGGCCCCAGCCTCTGCCTGCCAGCTCGCATCCATCTCGCTCCCCTGCAGTCATCCTAATGAGCAGGAAGTGTGTCACCAAACAATTAGACAGAACAATGTCCTATCCACTCACTGACTTCAAGAGTACTCTGAAAATGTGTAGAGATAGGCTTATACTAGGTTGGTTGTGTCCTAATCCACACTCTACTTTCTGAACAAAAGCAGGGCACTTTACAGTGACAAAATTCAGTGTAATTTGGGATGCAGCCCAGAGTGAGCAGTGCAACCCACGGCAACAGGAAACCAGTGAGCCCATACGCTGTTATTGTCCATACAATGGTTAGACTGGATACGCTTGCTCACTTTACATTTCAACACCTTATGTAAGGCTGCTGTGATTAATTTATTTTTCCAAATGTGAGGGGTGAGTAATAGATGACAAATGGTGTGCCGTCAACTGCTGTTCCACAGCTCACATCGTATATGACATGTGAGTTTGTTTTCTTTTATTAATCATGGTGTCATTGTCTTTATTTCAAAATATTGATTTGCACTCATTTATTCTATGGACTGTATAGTATCAGGAAGTTATGTCTACCAGGTCTTTTACAGTTCAAATTACGATTGTTTTGTTTTCCAGTAAAGAAATAAATAATGTTGTTGCTTAGCAGACATCACATTTCACAGAGGCCATTTTTAAACTGCGGAGAACTTGAGCCAGGATGTGTCCATGAAGGAAACACTGCTGAGCTGTGTGTTTCTGTTCACGTGTTGTGAGGTAGCGTTAAGAGAGAAAGGGCCCCAGCCTCCCAGCTCTGACCACCCCGTCCTTTACCAACAGTCAGCTGAAAGAGCCAGTCAGCCCTTAGCCCCCCGCTGCCACTGTTTGCCTTCAAGCCTCACCTGTTACAGCTGGGCCGTTCATCCATTGTTACAGCTACATGCATGGGTAGCATCCAGCCATTTACCATTATATTAATAGATGCCCTGAAATGTTCATCCAGGGAGAGCTAATATGCGTGTGTGTGTGTGTGTGTGGGAGTGGTTGTGCGTGTGCATGCGAAATGTGTGTAGCACCACAAACCCACACAACTCCAGCTAGAGGTGCAACAGTGTGTTTGTGTCTGTCAGTGTGTCACGTTGCTCCCAGTAAAACCTCCTGGAGGTTTGTGAGTCACCATGCCGATGCGTGGACCAAGGTTCTTCCTATAGGTTCAGTTTGAATGTCTGCCCCCCACATCCCCCCCCCTGCTTTATGCGAACAGTAGCCTTGTACATGTAGAGCAACAACATGACCAGAATGTAACACACAGGCAATTGAGTTAGTTGTAAACACATCTCACGGTTGAGTAGGAAGTGTGCATTTCTCACATACATTAGGCTGGAGTTGAAGTGGCAGCAGGAAACAAATTTTGCACTTTGCTTGTTGCAGTAAAGAGTGGGTGTTTTCTTCACATGTGGATCAGGTTGTCAGAAGACATTTCTTTAAAGAGCCCGTAAATTAGATCACATTATTATAAAAAATGATGGAGTTGAAAGGCAAACAGGGAGTATTTATCGTGGTCAGAAAACTGTCTGTCTTTGTACGTTAATATGTTATGACGCAACTTTCACCAAATGGAAAAGAGAGAATGATGGCGTGGCTTCAACCGTTTGATAACCTTTCGATTTAATGACACTATGCTTTTGGTTACGCACATTGAATTGTCTCACTTTGACTCCAATAACAATATTGCATTAATGTGATAGCATCACTGTCCTGCAGTGGGATGCCATTTTCAATCGTTTTGGAACCTGAATGTGATTGGATGTTATGAACATTGTATTGAATTGCATTGGATGGTGTCCAACATTTTGAATCCCATCGCTCAAGGATAACCGACCTCTCTCAAGGACTATGAGTACATTGAGTACTAGCTAGGCCCTTTCCTTCACAGCCTACTGTACTGTAGTCCTTCATTAGTCTGGTGTGAGGAGATGACTGCCATGTTAGTGTCTCGTGTTGTAGCAGGAAGTCTGGTCTCTTCTATAATCATTCAGACAGCCTGGTCTCTTC
>JACXGM010004995.1:8892-36365 GCA_016801145.1 Umbra pygmaea
GGTTTACACACCCACTACCTGGTTTACACACCCACTACCTGGTTTACACACCCACTACCTGGTTTACACACCCACTACCTGGTTTACACACCCACTACCTGGTTTACACACCCACTACCTGGTTTACACACCCACTACCTGGTGTACACATCCCTTATGCTATGAAAGGTATTGGTAATTTGTGTTGTAATGTTTACTGAACAAAAATATAAAACACTGCGTAAAGGGTAGCTTTTATATTTAATGGGCTGAAATTAAAGTGTCACAAAAAATCATATTTCCTCTTCGATTCTTTGCAAAAGTTTGCTTACGTACCAGTTAATGAGCATGGACTGATATCTGCGTACTTACTGCAGCTCAATTAAATCTTTGAAATTATTTTATATGCGTTTTTGTCCAGTGTACATAGCGACAACACCCACTAGCATGGCAAAAACATTAAGACAATGATGTACAGATGCACAACAACTAAACCAGGACATTACCTTTTCACTGTCCTCTGGCTCATCTCTGTCCTTAATATTGTTCACTTGCTGGAGGAGAAGGTCGCAGTACAGCCTCAACTCAGACATCTTGGTCCTCAATGCTTCTGTCTTCTCCTGGTGCTCTGAGGGGAACAGTGATTAACAAGTTCATACAGCTCAAAAAAATTAAAAGACCACTGCAAAATCATCAGTGTCTCTGGTATTACAATTGGTAAAGATACTTTGTTGTCATTATATATATATATATACACACCAGCCGCGGTCGGTGGATCTTAATTGGGGAGGACGGGCTCGTATTACGCTCGGAACCGGAGTGAATGGAATGGTGCGCAACGAACAAAACCAATTGTTTTTTTGATTTGCACACATTCCATTCACTCCGGTTCTGAGCGTAATACGAGCCTGTCCTCCCCAATTAAGATCCACCGACCGCGGCTGATACACACACATGTAGCAAAATTAATTCTCAAGGGAGCAGTTGATATAGGTACTACGTGTTTAGTTAAAATAACATCATAGTTTTATTTCATTAACTACTGCCAATTTTTCACCCAAATAATAATAATGTAATTCAGACCATTTATTTGCAGAAAATTTAAACTGGTCAAAATAACAAAAAGACAGTGTTGTCAGACCTCAAATAATGCAAAGAAAATAAGATTATATTAATTTTTAAGCACTACAATACTAACGTGTTTACTTAGGGAGAGTTCAGTAATGAATAATTGGTGGAGGAATAATAATAATTAGTCTTCCATGCATCTTGGCATGCTCTCCACCAGTCTTTCACATTGATGTTGGGATGTTGGACACTCATGCAGCGTTTGTTTGATGGCTTCTAATCAAGAAGAAGATGGAAGGAACATTCCAGAAGTTATCAATGAGGTTGTTGAAGAAGAAATTGCAGTGGTCTCTTAATTTTTTCTCTTAATGTAATTACATTTCCCATTGTGTTGGTGACTGGATCTAGATGTTATGGAATTAACACAATGATAATGTATTGATGATGACTGTTATGGAATTAACACAATGATAATGTATTGATGATGACCGTTATGGAATTAACACAATGATAATGTATTGATGATGACTTATGGAATTAACACAATGATAATGTATTGATGATGACTGTTATGGAATTAACACAATGATAATGTATTGATGATGACTGTTATGGAATTCTCTTCTTTATTTAAACTGTATTTAACCAGATGGGCCGATCTAGAACAGGTTCACATTTGCAACGACGACCTGGCCAAGATAAAAAGCAATGGTGCAAGACAAAAAAGTTACACTTGCAGTATGTACATGAAGGATAAAAATACAGAATGCAGCTCCTCAAGGTTATACGGAAGTATATGTACAGTATGTGCAAATGAGTTCTGAATTAGAAAGGTAGATCAAGTGGTATGCAAAGTGGAATGACAATAACAATGGAATAACAATGGAATATGTTAACACTTGAGGGTAACTGTGCAAATGATATTGTGCAAATAACGTAGAAGGAATAACTGAATGTGAAGATGAGTATGTGTTAATTACACCATGGGGCATGACTTAGGTGCTGGGGCATAAATGGGCAAAGGCAGTGTGCTAGTTAGGGAGGAGGGTCAGCATGTACAATGGTCAGACAGTAGCTCTGACAGCAGTAATTTAAATCAGTGAGGGAGACTTTGTCCTCAAGTTTCAGAGACTTTTGTATTTCATTCCAGTCATTAGCAGCTGTGAACAGGATGGAGTCGCGGCCAAAGGAGGTATGAGCTTTTGTGGTGACTAGAGAGATGTACCTGCTTAAAGGCAGGCTGTGGGTGGGTGAGTAAGGCAATGGTAACAAGTGAATTTAGGTACAGTGGTGTTTTGCGCACTGGAGACTTGAAGCTTAGTTGTTACCAGTGAGTAAGGCAACTAGTGTGTAACGAGGGCCAGGCTACTAGTGCATAGAAGTTACAGTGGTGGGTGTTAAATGGGGCATTAATGACAAAACAGATGGCGCTGTGATAGACTACATCTAATTTTTTCAGGAGCGTGTTAGAGGCAGTTCTTTAGATGATGTCTAGGATGGGTAGGATGGGTAGGATGGTCATTTTCACCAGGGCGTGTTTGGCAGCGTGGATAAAGAAGGCCTTATTGCAGAATAAAAAAACAATCCTAGATTTTGTAATGGAGATCGTTAATGTGGTTCTGGAAGGAAAATGAACAGTCTAATCAGACCCCTAGATATTTTAGGTGTCCACATATTTTAGAACAATCCAGAGTGGTGATGCTAGTAAGGCTGGAATAAAACACATGTATTGATAGTGACTGTTATGAAATAAACACATGAATTGATAGTGACTGGCGCCAGACAGAAGGTACAAGGACTCAGGTCACTCGTACCTCAGGTCAATGTGGTATTATTTCATTCTGTTGAACACTGTGTGATCTAGTAACTGCTGACAAAGTCACATCTGTTTGTTTTGACTTCCTACAAGTTTATTTTTACTCAAAACAAACGTCAAGGGCTTTTGCAGAACAGCTCACTGCTGATTATGGCAAGGTCTATGTCAGGGATGGGCAGTTGGACATTTTCCCTACCACTTGTCACCATGGTAAACTTGCAAAACTGTAATGCTAAACAATTGTTGTACTGGATTGATTTTACAACCTGCAAATAATTTCAATAGACTCTGAGCAAAAGCAAGCAATTCACACGTCAGCAAAGCTCAAAAGGTAGACCTTGCTTGCTGTACAAAGTGTAGATATTCATGTATGCCTACATTTCCATGACATTTCAGGTGCAAGAACGGCAGGTAAAACGAAAAACAAAAAACGCAATACTTAAATGAATCTAATGTGCCATTTGAGATGTGCTCCCAAAGCTGAATAAACAAAACAGTATACCTTTCTCTCTCCTGGTTCTGTTGTCTGTGAGGCAGGCTTTCGCAGAACCCAAGGCCACCAGCCATTTCTGTCTCTCAGCAGCATTGAGGGCTTTTAGGTAGAAATACTGCTCTCCTGGGATGGTCAAGTCCACACGTGTGAAGTCAGTGGAGTGGACTGGAATGTGAGGGGACATGAAGTCAAGGCATCTGGGAGCGATTGTTTCAGCTTAAATTGTATCGTTTTGGTGTATGGTATTTTTTACTGGTAATGTATCGTGTGTATACTTCCTTGGGTCATGCATGCAGGTGTACAGGGGATCAGGGAATATGAATGTTTTTAACTAGGTCTGTAAATATTTCAGAATCAATAAAACGCAGTAAATATATAGAGAGGAAATAGATTTTCTAACCAATAGGCAGGTTGTCATAAATGCAGACTACAATGTAGCTACCTACCGAGAATGATACGTTATTTACACACCTTGTATTTCACACACTGAGATTTTGATACTGCCCTTGCACCCTTTACAAGCATCTTCTTGGGAGTCATAGTAGGACAAAGTGCCTCCTTCCAGGACAAACCAGCGAGGTTGCCAACCTGGGAAAAATAGACATGTAAATATGAACATTTAGCAAACACCATTCATCATTGATTGAATTCTGTATTAGCTATATACGATAACAAGCCATCTAGATAACACAACAGGACACGTCCCACTCGATCAGAACAAATCATGGCCAAGTAGGTAGGACAGCATTGTTTTTCTGGGTGATAAGCTAAATCGGCTAACAAACTAGCTAAAGAGCTTTACTATTTAAATATCTGACTTTTAAACGCCCCAAACCCAGCTAGCGTCGGCGTTGTAGCTACTGTAGCATTACAGTTTTGCTAGATAGCTGCTACGTTAACGTCGCTACATACCACTTATGTAATTCGTCCACTTATAAAGGATACCCTCCATTCCTTATCGGTTAGTATGACTCATTATTTGTTTCTTAAAACAAGATGTGCGCTAAAGCTGATCCTGGACACTTCACTTAGCTACTAAGTCATTCTCAACCAGGACTTTCGGAGCTAAGGGACTCGTACGTAACGTATGTCATACGTGAATGGGGTTTGTGATCGCGTGAGACTGTCTATGGTGAGATCCCGCCCTAAACGTGACGTGTGTGGATTGTGGGAGGGGCAATGTGAAATGAGTTAGATGCGATTGGCAAAAATGCTTGACCAATCGCGAACACGGGGTGGTCTCACAAAAGTGAACTAGGAAAGAATTGGGTGATTCGATTATGCACAGCTGCGTTGTATCAGTTTGTGGCCGGTGTCGAAAACGGACAAAGCGCTAATATAGTGACAATAATCAGACATGGATTTATTTCCCCAACAACGTGTTTAAATAGCTACATTTCTGATGTACTCAATATTGTTTCCAGACACCACCAAATACAGGTATAGAAAAAACATACCTGTATTTGGACAATCCAAATGCGGTTTGTGTGTGTGTGTGTGTGTGTGGGGGGGGGGGGGGGGCTAAGCGATGTTTCCAACACATTCTCACTCAGTCAGTCCCACCTTACTTGTTTTGAGCGGAATTCAAATAGTGGACTTTGAACGGTCACCTTGCTCACGACCTGAGGCAGCCAACCCGGACGTCTATGGCAGATAGATCGAATCCCCTTATTTGTTTGCAAGTAAAGCCACGTAGCAATTGATTATACTCCATTCACGTTGTTAAATATTCTGTTAAAAATCGTTGTGCAGTTATTATTCAACTGCAGGATGGTTCATCTAAGCTTGTCCGACTAATCAAACTACCCAGTGTACGGTGTAAATGTTTGTCCTCTTGCCTCAAATGTGCCAGAGCCATAGAGAGAAGAGTTGCGACACTCTTTTGATATCGCTAGCGGGGTGGTCACGTGGTTCATGTAAGCCTGTATAGTTCCAAATAGAGCTCAACAGTCCCGCCCCTCGTCCGAGAGAGCTAGGGTTCCGGAAGTAAATTTCCCATTTATTTCTCCCATTGACTTCTGGAAAAATCTGTATATAAGGAGTTTTAGACCATGCCTTAGGCTAACCAGCTACTACGTGACTCATAAGCATACAAAATATGATTTAGATTGAAAAAATTTAACCGCAAATCCCAAAAAGTCAAAGGTACAAGAGTAACTAAGAGGACTATTCCGAGTAAAGCAACTACTCATCCCATAAAACATTGCGAGTGTTATCTTTCCGCCTTTACATTACTTTAAATTACCTAACTTTTGCAATACTCTCACAAATCTCTCAGCCACAGTCTCACGCATTCAAGATGTTCATTTTTTATGCCTCGCACTTGTTAAAAACACTGATGTATCGGGTATAAAACGAGGCATAAAAATGGCTCTATCATGCTTTGTTACCACTGTGCAGGCTGGTGGTGGTGGTGTAATGGTGTGGGGGATGTTTTCTTGGCACACTTTAGGCCCCTTAGTGCCAATTGGGCATTGTTTAAATGCCACAGCCTACCTGAGCATTGTTTCTGACCATGTCCATCCCTTTATGGCCACCATGTCCCCGTCCCCTGATGGCTACTTCCAGCAGGATAATGCACCATGTCACAAAGCTCGAATTATTTCAAAATGGTTTCTTGAACATGACAATGAGTTCACTGTACTAAAATGGCCCCCACAGTCACCAGATCTCAACCCAATAGAGCATCTTTAGGATGTGGTGGAACGGGAGCTTCGTGCCCTGGATGTGCATCTCACAAATCTCCATCAACTGCAAGATGCTATCCTATCAATATGGGCCAACTTTTCTAAAGAATGCTTTCACCACCTTGTTGAATCAATGCTTTCAGCACCTTGTTGAATTAAGGCAGTTCTGAAGGCGAAAGGGGGTCAAACACAGTATTAGTATGGTGTTTCTTTATATTTTTTCATTTAACCTTTATTTAACCAGGTAAGTTGACTAAGAACAATTTCTTATTTACAGCAACGACCTGGGAGCAATTAGGGTAAAGTGTCTTGCCCAAGGACACAACGACATTTGGCTCAGTCGGGAATCGAACTGGCAAGCTTCTGACTACAAGTTTGACTCCCTACCCACTGAGCCATCTGAGCCCCAAAAGTGTTCTTAATAATCCTTTAGGTGAGTGTATATATACACATATATACATTTTTATATATATACATACATATATACATATACACATATATATACACAAATATATATATATACATATATATATAGACATATACATATATATACACATATACATATATATATATACACATATACATATATATATATATATATACACATATACATATATATATTCACATACATATATATATTCACATATACATATATATACACATATACATATATATATATACACATATACATATACATATATATATACATATACACATATATACATATACACATATATATATACACACAAATATATATGTACATATATATATACACATATAACTTTGTAACTTTACAAGGATGAGCAATAGCTAGCAGTGCCACCCCAATTTAACTTAACTTACGCTGGACATCGCCAGCTCAGGTCTCTTCCACTGATGGTTACCTTGCAAGTAATGCTGTTGAGAGCTGAATGTTGTTATTGTTGTCAGCCATTATTATCTCTGAAAAAAATGTGTTTGTCACGTGCAAAAGGCACTATTTTTAGCAGCCATTTTTGTGAAAATATGCAAATTATTGTGTCACAACCACGCGACTTACTGTCGCACGGTAGAGAAATTACCGTAAAGTCCAGGAGAAACTCGCAGACAATCAGGGGGACGTGGAGCCTACTCTCTTGCCTTGTACACACAGTGAAAGGACGTCTGGTCACCATAACCTACTTGAACCAAAAAGGGCTTTGTTGGAACAACAAATTGGTTCTCCTTTGGGGACAGCTAAAGAATACTTTTCAGATCAGTTCAAAGAAGAGTTGAAGTGAAATGATCATAAAATTCATTCCATCATTTAAATACGTCTCACCTATTTCATACCAGCTTTACCTATTGCTAGATTTAACAGATTAGAATGAGCGAAGGGAGAATATGAAGGGATTTCCTGATGCATCCATCATTTCAGCACTTGTTAAATATGATTTCTATAGTCAGACAATGTAATTGACAACAATCCAGTTCAAAGGACATATTAGCTAGAAGCAGGAAGTTGGTTGGATGCATCAATCATTCATTATAATAAGCCTAGGTAATTATGCTTCTAAAGAATGTGTGATTAAAAATAACCCCAGGGAATGTGCTGTCTAAACATTTCTCTGCCACACCCACGTTGATGGGATAATGAGAGTCGATACATATTGTGTTGTTAAGGTCATGCATCCATTGATCTTCTCCAAAACCAGAATAAACCAGAATCTTGAATAGTCTAGATGTACTGTATTCATACTAGATATGTTAAGATTTCTCTGCTTAACCTTTTATTTAGTTGTGAAAATTAGATTTTTTTATCAGAACGTAAATAATGTTGCCAGTATACAGATAATCTTTGACTTATGTGACATTGTTTATCTGATGAACAAAAATATAATTTTCATAACCATTTAACAAATGTATACGTCTTTCCTGTGTGTTGACACATTTCAAAACATTCTGTGTTGTAAACACTTCTGTCTATTGACATCTATTGACTGTATATCCTTTATTGATCTGCATGAGTTTCTCTATCCGAACTATACACAATTATTTGAGCTCCATATTGGTATACACAACCCACTATTCCTTCTTTGGGAAAAGATAAACACCCCTACAGTATCAATTCAAGACACATAACATAATTATGCGGCTAAAATTTACAATGAGATAAATTCAACGTGAACAGTTTCTAGAGGTTGTATCCTTCATATCAAAACACTTTGAGTCTTTCAAATCAAACAAAGTAAAATAAGCTATTGAAAAGACAAAAAAAATAAATTACAAAAACATTGCAGCCCAATTTAGGCTACATCAACTCACCCTACAAGGGCCGGAGCCTGCTGGTTTTCTGTTCTACCTTATCATTTACTGCACCAAAATAAATCCCAGATTAGAGGGTTGCAACGGAAAAACGGAGTGGAACTGGCTTCGAGGGCTATAGTTAACTAGCCTATGTAAAACTGTTTACACAGCACATTAAAACTTGAATTAATTAATTTATATAATGACCATTAAATAATTGGTTTAAATTGTTTGATCCTTCATAGCTATCCAGTAAAAGTCCTTCATTGGCTTATAAATATGTTGAAAACAATATATAAATGTATTAATTATTTCCAAGGCTATATCTACTATATTAACCTGGCACAATTCATGAAGTTACACCAAGTTCCAATTTAAATGGTTAAACTTTGGCTGCTACACACATTTTGAGATGAGAAAATGATACTGTACGTAACCGTTGATGCAGTAGCTTTTAAATGACTTGTCATCTTTCTTCAACGACACACCAACTGAACCTAACATTTGTTCTTACACTGTTTGTAAACCAATTCCATGTGAACAAACACAGCATGACAAATAATATGTTTGATATCATTGTGCAAGTGTATCATCTTCAGTGGTTTCCTTCACAAATTGAAAGTGTTTGAATTTGGCCAGCACATCTTTTTAGTTCTTTTGGAAACAGGATTAGGAGAGCCCTTTGTTATGGTTTCCACTGCTGAATTTCACTGGAAAAATGCTAGTTACATCAGTGTCCCAGGCTCCATTACTGGATGCAGTCTGGCTGGTTGGATGGATGATAATGTGGTTGGCCTGGGCTACTTTGCAGAAGCAATTGCAGCAACATTCTTTTCCGGTATGGCGGCTCTTACTCTTCTCCTCTGTTTAAAACGTCCAGAGCGGGAAACGGTTAGATTCCTTCGACATGTTTGCTCATTGAACTCTGGCTCGTACTGGTCATCGTCAAAGAGTCCTGCATCTGGAAAGCGTTCATTCCCCTTCGGGTCCGTGGTTGAGTTGGAGGTAACTGAGGTGGCCTTCTCTCCAGTTTGGTTCTCAGCTGGTTCCTGGGACGCTGTACTCTTCCTTATCACAAACGCCCTCCACCACGGTAATTTTACTGTGGATGCCATATCTGGAGGATTTGTTTCCCCTGTAAAACCAATTACAATACATCAAGAGAGAGATATTGCCATAATCTGTCAATCTAAAATATTACATAGGCAATCATATTCATACAGCCATCATATGCACAAAAAAGTTCTCAAGTTCTAATGTGTGTAATGTTATAATCTCACCTGAATGTTTTCAACACAAATCTTCAAGGTGGTTCTAAAGCTGGTCAGTCCTAGGCTGAGAACCACATGTCCCACAGAACAGGCCTTCCAGGATGGTGTAGATTTAACGTTGTTCTGGGGTCCAATCGACTTATCCACTTTAAGGACACAATTAATGAAGTACTATCAAGTTTTGAATGTGCATATATTTTGGTAAAACAACAGAGCCTGCTGTAAGTAACGTACAGTTCACAATTCCCTTGGACTGAGAAGAAACAAATGTTACAGGTATCGCAGTGTACCTGTCTATATTACCTAGATGCAAGGCCCCACCCACATACACACCTGATTGGTCCCGGTTACATCAGAAAACAAGTTATAGTACCTCCTTTGAAACCTGCAGGCGAGAATACCTGACCTCAAATATTATAAATAAATAACCTGAGAACTAGACAGACAGGAGAAACAATTCATGTGAACTCCTCCACACCCTTAAGTTTCTAAACTGGTTGACTAATGAGCACCCTACTCCCTACCTGGGTCCTGCAGAAAAGTAGTGTACTATACAGGGAACAGCGAGCCATTTGGGTCAGAACCAGTTTGTGCCTCCTCAGGGTGAAGGGCGTCCACTATTGTTGCTCTTTTCAGCTTCTGAGACATTGAGCCATCAATGTGGTTGGAAAGTGTTCACGGTAGGGTGTGTGTGTGTTGTGTGCTAGGGCGTTGCACCATGCTGGAGACATTGTTTAAAGCAATTTCATTGTTGCCTATGCTTCATCTAGCATACTGTAAGTGGCACTTCATGCAGAGATTGTGCAAAATGCAAGTTTGCTTCCTTTTAATAAATCAGCATTTAATAAATTACAATCTTAATTTTACCATCACAAAAATATGTATTTGTAAAAAGGATTTCAATCATTTTTCATTAACAATGGAAAACAACAGTGTTTCAACTTGGTCGTCACAACATGACGTCTTGATGTTGTCTGGAGTTGCTAATGACTCCTATGGCCGCTGCTCTCGGGTGTTTAGTTTCATAGCCAGAAACATTTTGAAATATGTACTTTAAAATCCTTACTTCAGAATACAATGTTGTAGGATTTTAATTTGACCAGTTCTGTTGCAGGGATAATAATTATGCAGCAGAATTTGATTATTGAAAAAGAGATACGGCTATAGTCTAGGTGTAAGATCTGGTCAAAAAGGCTTCCACTGAATTGATGAAAATCACAATGGTCATCTCAGTTTGCTGTGGAACTGGAAAATGTACCTGGGACAAGAGTGATAAAATTATGTCACACAGTGTGATACCTGTATTGGTAAAATAAAAAGGGTGCTTTCCCAGGATAGATGTTTTACAGTCTACAGAGTAGTTATATTAAAATCATAATTAAGGAAATAGTACAATATGAATATTGTATAAATAGGATATTATTATAAATTAATTTTCATGAATTTAAAACAAGGGTCACCAACTCCTGGTCCTGGAGAGCTACCACCCTGTAGGTTTTCACTCTATACGCACATAATGTAGCTTCATTCAGGATATCAACCAGCTAATTATTACAATCAGGTGTGCTAGATTCGGGTTGGAGTGGAAACCTACAGGGTGGTAGCTCTCTAGGACCAGGACCGGTGACCCGTGATTTAAAAGAAAGAGAGGGATGAGTTATCAGTTGTGTGTAGAAATGTAAGTTCATACAAACATTATAACCAAAGCATACACAAACACTTTCTCTAGTACCAGCATACAGTTGCAACTGCATCTTGAACCGTTTCACAAAAAATATTTTTGTAGGCATTTACACATCATTTAAACTCTTCTGTTAATTCCTTTTAGATATTCCTTGCATTTTGACAATGAAACATCGCAAATCCATGACAACGTATTTACAAACAGCTTACCAACAAAGTGCATGATGCAGAATTTTCTTACATAAAAACATCTTTACAAAATAAATTCCTCAGCTCGTTCTTCACAAAAGAAAAATTGCTTGATACATAGGCATCAATATTTGAGTTATTTAATGGGACACTGAGCAGATCACAGTTCAAACACTTTGCCAATACTAAAACATCTGATTTGAAAGTGTCCATATAATCTGATTAAATCCTGCACTGCATTTACAAACTCACTAATAACCCCAAAACAAATAAACTCGACCAGTCAATAAATATGCATCTCACTAAAGAGTGTGACAATGTTACATTTACCAAAGGTTTGTGGAAAAGCTGAACTCAATATATTTGTGAAAAATGGCACACTCTTCTCTAAATACTTCACTACTTTTGACCAACACTTGTGTGTCATGTACAAAGGTAATGTACAAAGGTAATGTACAAAGGTAATGTACAACATAGAACACTGGATCCCTGCTGGGAACCATTCAACATCGTCTTTTCAGGGAGAATAAAACAGCGTGACAACCTTTTTTTTTTCTGTAAAAACACAAGGTGTTTAACGGATGTACCACTGGGTCAATGTCATCTGAAACACTCATGCATGAGATGTAATGAAAACTAAACATGAACCACAATAGTCAGAATTAGTTTTTTACAATTCAGATTATAACAGATAGAAACGGTTGGCTTGCGATTCCTCAGGTATCGAATAAATAAAAAACAATATTTCTGCCTAGCAACAGACAGGGCTCCAGTCCTTCAAAACAAGATGTCTTCGTTTTCTATCAGAAGCTGTACGATGAGTTTCTGATGCCTCATGTCATTTAGAGTGGCCAGGGCGTTCTGTTCAGGAGACTGCATTAACGTCGGACCGAAAACAATCCCAAGGTTCTCAGCGCTCATGAAATTGTCCTTTTCAAACATTGTGACCCTTAAAGAAAGATGGTACGATATACGATATTAGTCAGAATAGGTTACAAACTCTTTAGCATGAAGGGGAAGTGTAGGGGTTGTGTTTGTGTGACCTCACTTTTTGAGATGTGCCATTAAGAAGCGCAGGGTCTCGTGGTGGGCTGGAGGAAGTTGCAAAAGACTCTCATGTATCGCCTCCAATCTGCTCTCCGGGTTTGGAATTTCTACAGAAAGAAGAGTTCAATATAAGTTACACTCCCGCGATTACCAGCCGTACTGTTCGCTCCCCAATCTAATGTGAGCCAGTTTTTATTAAGCCAGTTGTGGTAATGGGTAAGAGACAGGGGCACCCCCAAGGGGTGTCCACAGCCAATTGCTGGCTCCCCCACGAACCCCTTTGAAAAAATACATAATAATTTTACCTAAATCTTTTCTACAGCTGAGCTTGGTATAAAAAAAAATAAAAACATTAAAAACAATGAAATATAAGATACAAACATTAAGAAAAATAATAAAAATATAATTTAATCAAAACTTTTAACTGTGTATTTGAAGAACAATGTATTGCCTAACACATGAATACAGATACAGTACATAGCACATTAAAACAGGATTGTTGTGGAACTCAAATGTTAACTGTACCAGTATAAGTCTATGCACATCAGATAATTAGTACATTCACTGTAAAATATGAAACCAAATGACACTGCTCAAAAACATTAAGGGAACCAAACTGTCAGAAACAGAAACCATGAGGAAACAGAAACCATTCTCTAGTGAGACCTGTGCTCACAGCCCAGCACCATACAGCCTGAATGGCATTTGCCAGAGAACACCAGAATTGGCAGGTCCATCATTGGTGCCCTGTTCTCTTCACAAATGAGAGCAGGTTCACACTGACCAAATATGACAGACTTGAAAAAGTCTGGTGATGCCATCGAACACTATGCTTCCTGCATGACCGGTTTCGTGGTGGGTCAGTGATGGTCTAGGGAGGCATGTGGTCAGTGTGTAGGCAGTTTATGGATAATGTTGCCGTGATGAAATTCATGCAAGTTGGAACAGCCTGCAATTTCAATTTTATACTTAAATTTTCAGTTTGAATCCAGCACTCAATTGGTTGGTGATTTTAGTTTCCATTGACCGTTGTTACGTAATTTTGTTCACAACGAATTACACAACATACAGTCAAGATATTGGTCATTAATATATTTTTGTCATCGAAACCCGATGTGTGATTTGAGCATTTCCTTCATTTGATTGAGCGTTCTATATCAGCGATTCCTTAATTCTCATATGACATTTGAACTAGCCTACAGTATATTACAACAACATAAAATAATTCCTGAAACTGAGTTAAGGCTTTTGGTATTTTTGTGCCACTCCCAACATTTTCTGTGGCCCCATCTGGGCACCCCTATGAAAAACGTCTGGGCACCCCTATGAAAAACGTCTGGGCACCCCTATGAAAAACGTCTGGGCACCCCTATGAAAAACGTCTGGGCACCCCTATGAAAAACATCTGGGCACCCCTATGAAAAACATCTGGGCACCCCTATGAAAAACGTCTGGGCACCCCTATGAAAAACGTCTGGGCACCCCTATGAAAAACGTCTGGGCACCCCTATGAAAAACATCTGGGCACCCCTATGAAAAACATCTGGGCACCCCTATGAAAAACGTCTGGGCACCCCTATGAAAAACATCTGGGCACCCCTATGAAAAACGTCTGGGGGTCCCACTGGTAACAGTACGTACTTGCAGCTTGTATGAATTTGGAGTACACATCAAATGTAATCACTGGAATGGGCAGGTCTCTCAGGTAGAGTTTCAGAGCTCCAGCGATGGTGTTTATGTCGTTGTACATATTGGCACTGATGTCGGCCTTCTCACCATCTGTAGATGACACACAGAACAATCTTATTCAGAGTAAAATACAGTATGGAGTACCAAACTTTTTTTCTCTTCAGATTTTCTTCCCTTCCCAATTCCCTCTCTAATCCTGCCTCGTCGGCAGCTCTGCATCTCCTTGTACAGATCTGTGTGATGACGAGGGGAGCGCACATGGTTCATCAAACCACATGTTGCCCGAGCCGCCGATTCTTTTCGCACTTGTTCAACCAACACGGAAGCATTTAGTCGGATCATGCATGGGATGATTACGTTCACCAACTATAATTCCGTGATTGAATTTACAGGCTCCCAATCTGAACACAAGGAATCACTGGAGAGTGACATGGTAGGATAGATAATCTGAGTTAAAAAACCCAAATCCCAGGCAGCGCAATTATGAATTACCTGGATTTCTGCATACATTGGTCATCAAATTTAATCGGCTCTTCTATTAAGTCACAACAACAGACACAATCTACTTAAATTAACAACACACAAACAACTATATATTACTATGTCTTTATTGAAAACACTGTGTAACAATCCCACAGTGAAAGTTACACTAACTAGTTGACCCTCTTTTGGCAGCAATAATCTCAACCAAATGCTTTCTGTGGTTGCGAATCAGACCTGCACAATGGTCAGGCGGAATTTTGTACCATTCCACTTAACAAAACTCTTTCAGTTCCGCAATATTCTTGGGATGTCTAGTGTGAATGGCACTCTTGAGGTCATGTCAGAGCATGTCAATTGGGTTGAGGTCAGGACTGGGCCACTGCAGAAGGCATATTTTCTTCTGTTGAAGCCATTCTGATATTGATTTACTTCTGTGCTTTGAGTCTTTGTTCTTTGAATAACTGAACTTCTGTTGAGCTCCAATTGGCAGACAGATGGCCTTAACGTCTTCAGTAAAATGTCTTGATAATCTTGTGAATTCATTTTTCTGTCAAAAATAGCAAGCTGCCTAGGCCATGTGGCAGCAAAGCAGCCCCAAACCATGATGCCCCCTCCACTATATGTTACAGTTGGTATAAAGTCTTGACGCTGATGTGATGCAACTTTTTTCTCCATACATAGTGTTGTGTGTTCCAAACAACTCAACTTTGATTCCACAAATCCTTTTGCCAATAGCCGCTGTGGAACATCCAGGTGCTCTTTTGCAAACTTCAGACATGCAGCGAAGTGGCATCCTCCATGGTGTCCTCTCTTGTTTAGTGTTTTATGTATCAACAGAGATGGAAGCATGTTCCAAAGACTTCTGTAAGTTATTAGCTGACACTAGGATTCTTCTTAACCTAATTGAGCATGCTGCATGGCACTCTTGCAGACATCTTTGCAGGACAGCCCCTCCTAGAGAGAGTAACAACAGTGCTGAACTGTGTCCATTTATAGACCATTTTTCTTACCTCGGACTGATGAACAATCAAGGCTTTTAGAGATATTTTTGTTACCCTTTCCATACAATATACACAAGTAAACTACCATGATTTGTGCGTTATTTGTCTATGCAGACTCAGACTGTGTTTGACCATTGTTATGACTTAGTTGAAGATCAGATTACATTTTATGACCAATTCATACAGAAATCCAGGTAATTCCAAAGGGTTCCCCTGCTTCCTTCTTGTCACTATATACTTGTACAGATTTTTTTTAACTGCGCTTTCTCCCTGGTAGGACACTGAAAATGATGGGAACAATTGACAGAAATAAAGCAATAACTGATACTTCACTCAGTATGATATACCCATGGAATTCCATAGTCACTACAACCAAGGCCAAATGAGAAAGGTTATTGTAGCAGGTTTATACACATGCTATGTTTATACAGCAAGGAAACAAGGTAACGCAAAACATACATCGGTCAAAGGCGAGTCTCACATCCTCAATGTGTTCTGAGAAGCCTGACACTCTGTAGAGGCCTTCTGACTGGAGACCTGCATGGAAAACAGAGCAAATATGTTAACTCTACTTCCTGTCACCCCCAGTTCATTCTACTTAATAAAATCAACAATGTCTACAGATCAACAAGCTTTGTAAATAGGGGTGGCCTGTACTTCAACAAGATGTGCCTTGAGGGGAACCAAGTTTTGATTCAAATGTTGAGTAAGTCATTGTATTATATACAGATTTAATCAAAATTATTCAACCCTTATTGAAAGTTCGGTTACTTGCCAAAATGTACAGACTGTCAGCTGTTCGAAATGAACAAATCAAACAAAAGCAATTGAAATAGCGCAAACCAATGAATGCATCAAGTGGTTTCCCCAAATCCAACTGAAAATGCAACTCGTCTTCTCCAGTCTCCAAATGACTGAAAAGAATCCATTTCAAATAGCACAAATATGCAAATAAGGTTGTCTGAAGCACACCTGATGCAACTAATCAAGTGCTTCATTAGTTGCAACAGGTGTGCTTGAGCTGTAACACATGAAATACCTGAAATGGCTAGGGGTGTTTTGAGTGTCATGTTTGACTGTATGTTATAAACATGCCTAAAATAATAGAATGGTCTGAAAAGGTGAGACGAGATCATTGAACTTCACAAACAAGGAACAGGATACAAAAAGATAGCAAAGGCACTGAATGTTCCCAGAGACACTGTTGGAAACATTGTTCACAAGTTCAAAGTTAAGCAAACATTGGTTACACTACCTGGACGGGGCAGAAAAAGGATGCTATTAATGACTGCAACCAGATTTCTGAGATGGCAGGTTGTAAAAAACCTTGAGTTTTTGACTGCAAAAGACCTGCGGAAAAACTTGGTGGCAACAGGCACTGAGATTTCCGTGAACAAAGTAAGGCACATACTGAACGCAGTAGGGTTTCCATGCCAGAACTCCAAGACAAACACACCACTACTGACTCAAAAGCACAAGTAAAGTCAGCTCCAATATGCTCAAAATCATAGAGAAGCCACTGATATTTTGGAATTTTGTTCTGTGTAGCGATGAAACAAAACTGGAACTATTCGGCACAATGGATCAGCATTATGTCTGGAGAAAGAAGAATGAATCATATGCTGAAAAGAACACTCTGGCCACATTCAAGCATGGTGGTGGCTTGGTGATGTTCTGGGGCTGCTTTGCATCCTCTGCCACAGGAAACCTGCAGCGTGTGGAAGGCAAGATGGCTTCGTTGAAGTACCAGGAAATCCTAGGAGAAAACATCATGCTGTTTGTGAGGAAGCTGAAGCTTGGGTGTCATTGGACCTTCAAACAGGTCAATGATCCCAGGCATACCTCAAAGTCCACCAAGGCTTGTTTGCAGAAGAATTTCTGGAAGATTCTACAGTGGCCATCACAGTCACCTGACTTGAAACCCATAGAAAAGCTTTATTTGGTTTGTTCATTGCAAACAGCTGACATTCTGTACATTTTGACAATAAACTTGATTTGCAATGGGGGTTGAACATTTTTATTACAACTGTACCTTTTCAAACCCTTTGATACAGTTTGCCACTGTCCAATCACGGAGATCATTTTGAATATCATATTCTTTAATATTCTCTGAGTCATGCACACGAAATAGGTCAACCTTCAGAAACAAACAGACTTATGAATATGTACCCCTCAGCTCTATCTCCTTGATACACATGTCCACCACCATGGGCCGGGTGGTGTTGTGGGCCTTGACCAGGGTTGTGAGGTCACAGCTGAAGACCTTCTTGATCCTGCTGAGGTCAGGCTGGCAGTCACTAGGCACCAGCTTAGAACACTGCTTATGTACGTTCAGCCCACAGTCTGGAAACAAGGCAGGAACACAGTAATTATCTCATCATCCTAACAGGATTAAAACTGATAAAGCAGTCCACTAAACAATTTACTGCACATTTGCCCTCAGCCTGAAAATATGAACCAGTAAAGGGGGGGCGCCAGATGGCTCAGTGGGTAGGGAGTTAGACTTGTAGTCGCAAGGTTGCCGGTTTGATTCTCAACAGTGCCAAATGTGGTTGTGTGCTTGATCAAGGCACTTTACCCTAAGTTCCTCCAGGATGTCCCTGTATTCACTGTTAAGTCTCTCTGGATAAGAACATCCGCTAAATTACTATAATGTAATAATGTAACGTAAAGGTCTAGCTAGCTTTAATTACATTCTCTGTACTTCATGTCTTATTTTAAATTGTTTGGCCTTTATTCATTCATACTGTAAGAACAAACTATCATTAATGGATTGACAAGAGCAGAGAAAAGCATTCTTCCGAATTCACAATATGCTAATATTCTTCTCTCTCCACAGACAATTTGGATTCCAGTTGTTACGCAACCATTTTTTGTTTATCTAGACGAAACCTGTCCGTCAAATGTTGCTAAGCGACATTCATGTTTAACTAAATAGATACTGAAATTAAAACCAAAACAACTTAGCCTTCATTTCACAAAAACCTGTCAAACCAATAGTTTCATTTTTTTATTTGATTAAAAGTTGATTATAATCTACAAATTGAAAATAGGAATGTTATTAATTTGATTATAAACCCAATTTTGCACGGAACATTAAGAGAAAAGCCAATGATTTCAAGATTGATAAGGAGAGGTAAAGAATGGTAAGAGACGGTGGTCTGCGTGGCGTACTGAGCTATATCACTGCAGTCTACGTTGCAGTGGTCAAGGGTTCAAGCCCGACCGTGGGATCTCTGACTGAGTTGCGGAGCTGCCGACAAGGCAGGAGTAGAAGGAATTGGAAAAGGAGGAAAATCTGGGAAAAAAAATAAAAAGAAGAATGGTAAAAGACAGGTCCTCAGTAATTTAAGCATTAAGTTGTGTAATCAGGATAATAAAATGAAGAAAAAAATTATTAATTATTGATTTATTTTTATTATCTTTGTATTATTCATTGTAAGATGCAGGGCTCCCTTATTACTACTTAACTGTAAGCTTATAAAGAACCAATTTCACATTATTCCACTTAGGAGTCTTTGATCCAAATCAAGCAGACAGTTCTACCAACGGCTCCAAAAAGTAATTATGGCTGATTTTCTTTTGTATATTGTAAACTCTCTCTTTCAAAGATCAAGTTGTGAGATCCTGGAAGCGGCCGGTCAGTACAAGAGTTCAGATCAGTTCCTTTGGATTACCCTCCGGCCAATTAGACAGCTTGTGTCACTGGGCCCCGTCTGGGTGTCAGTGTTATGGTCAAATCACACAGAAGGCCTCAGACAGCAGTAGGTAAGAGAGTAGAGCACACAGTACAATGCCCGGGAACACTTCCCTGTGTGGTTCACTACACCAGCCCAACTGCAGCACTCTGTAAAACAACCTGAAACTCTGGAAGATGCCACAGGAATGTAGCCTAGGTTACGGTGGCCATGCCTGTGTGCCTGCATGATGACATTCTTGGGGGTCACCCGGACTAAACAAGAACATCCTGCTGACTCATTAATGGTTGTGGCGTTTTCACAATCATGTATTCCTCAGCGTTCTTGTTACTCTGCTGACTGACATTATTATTCTGAGAAATACAAAGACACTGTGAGAGTGAGACGCTGAGACTGACTTACAGTGCATAAACACAAAGTAAATTAAGACAGAAAGAGAGATGGAGAAAAGAGACAGAGAGGCTTTAGAACAGGGCTAATTGTTAATTCACATATAGCCAGCCATTGAATATACACACGTGAATGAAGCTGATGTTTTGCGTATTCTCTCCTTATATTTCCTGACTAGCAGCACACTACACCTGATGACATTCTGGGTACGCGTAAATGTACTCAGCGAAAACAGGCAATTGTGGACCGACGGTAAAGTAGGCGGTAAAAAGTACCTTCTGATTTCCAGAGTGCACGGGTCTGTCTGATGACACCCGCGTTGCCTAGGGTGTAGTGAGCATGGCAAAAACAACAGCCAACTGTCTGTTTACAGGGAAATAAGCCAATTTGAACTCCATTAACATCAATGTCAGGATTGTGTCTGAGCAATAATAGAACCTTGTGTCTATCGCTTGTGTGAGTACACCCTTTCCAACCCCACGGGCGCTTTCCAAATGCACCCTATTTTGTTTATTTTGAAGTAATTACCCATATGTGTAGTGCACTATTTAGCAAATAGGCAGGCAATTTGGAAAGCACGTTCTAAAACACCGTAGTACTGTATATGTCAGTCTGGTCAGTACAAAAAGTTAAGTCATTATTGGTTAGTTGCTCACCAAATAATTTATCACTGCAACTTAAAAAATAAATTCTAAAATAGCTGCAACAAACTGTTTGGAAGATTAGTTTTAAATGTGCCCATATGGAAAAGAATCATTCAAATTCAATATGATTTTTATATGGTTTATCTAATAAACTCAGCCAAAAAGAAACGTCCAATCACTTTCAACTGCTGTCATTTTCAGTAGACTTGAACATAAAGTTTCAACAACAAAAAAATACACTGAATATCAAAAGTAACAGTCAGAATCTGTTGTGGCCACCAGCTGCCTCAAATACTGCAGTGCATCTCGTCCTCATGGACTGCAACCGGCTTTGCCAGTTCTTGCTGTGCGATGTTACCCCACTATTCCAACAAGCAGGGCTGGTCCCAGGCTTAAGCAAACTAAGCGGCTGCTTGGGGCCCCGTGGCCACCAGGGGGCACCCAATCGAGTGCACACGTGACTCCGCATGGTAGGAGGGGGCCCCCAAATCAAATTCTGCTTAGGGCCCCCAAAAGGCTTGGGCCGGCACTGCCAACAAGGCTGGCTAGTTCCCAGACATTTTGGGGGGAATGGCCTTATCCCTCACCCTCTGATCCAACAGGTCCCAGACATGCTCAATGGGATTGAGATCCGGGCTCTTTGCAGACCATGGCAGAACACTGACATTCTTGTCTTGCATGAAATCATGCATAGAATGAGCAGTATGGCTGGTGCCATTGTCATGCTATAGGATCATGTCAGGATGAGCCTTCAGGAAGGGTACAACGAGGGAGAAGGATGTCTTTCCGGTTATGCATAGTGTTTTCCAGCAATGACAACAAGCTCAGTCCGATGATGCTGTGACACAATACCCTAGACCATGATGGACCCTAGACCCATTCAAATCGGAAACTTGCGTTCCTGGTGTAAATCGGGCGGTTTTGGTTGCCATCCTGTACCTGTCCCACAGGCGTGATGGTCGGATGTACTGATCCTGAGTAGGTGTTGTTACACATGGTCTACCACTGCGGGGATGGTCATTTTTGTATTTAATTGACAGGACAGTAGGAAGTAGAGGGAGATGGGCACATAGGGGGACGTGTGTATCGGAGTATAGAGCCTAGAATGCTACACCAACCCCGACATAACTAATAGAAGGTTTAAAGATTTTGCGTATATATGCATAACTATGTATGGGGGAAACATTACTGATAGGCAGACAAATAAAGAGACAATAAGTCAAGGACACCAGGCAATGTTAATCAATGATGAGCAGTGTGACAATACGTGGTCAGTAAAGATAACGTACACTACAATATTAGGCTTACAGTAGCTAAGACAAATAATTTGTTTTATTAAAGATCAAACCACCGGTATGAAAACCCAATTAAGGTAATCAATGTGTTCAAAATTGAAGGCACCAAAAAAAAAAGATTTTTAAGTTTACAAGAAACACGATCTGCACACAATAAATCGCTGGAGAGTGATATGGCAAGGTAGATGATTCGGCTGATCTAACCCAACCTCTGCGCAGCGCAAAGGCAATTTGCGCTGCCTTGTTCTGGAGGTCCAACGAAAGTGGCTCGAACCACTGACTATCATGACCTAGACTGCCCCGAGCCGGAAAAAACTGCCTCTAACACAACAGCATTTATTTGCTTTTTAAAAATTTAAGATCAGAGTACAAAATAACCCCAATATTCCTTGCATAAGGATGTACCGGTACATTTGAAGATGGGGGCCCTAGATTATTTGTTATATATTTAATAGTCTGGGGGACTAATAACAACAACATCTGTCTTTGTTTCATTTAGTTTGAGAAAGTTGTTTGCTAACCAGCATTTAATCTCTCTAAGACGATCAAAAAAATAAAAATAAATAAAGCTTAAAGGGAGCATACACAGTGAGTCGTATGCAAATGTTTAGGCACCCATGATAACTTCCACGATTTTCAGTTATAAATAATTCGGTGTTTGATCAGCAATTTCATTTTGAAATAACTGAAGGACACAGTAATATTTCAGTAGTGAAATGAGGTTTATTGGATGAACGGAAAATGTGCAATATGCATCAAAATGAAATTAGAGAGGTGCATACATTTGGGTACCACAACAGAAATATCACATCACTATTTAGTTGAGCCTCCTTTTGCAGAAATAACGGCCTCTAGACACTTCGTAAACCCTGTAAGTATTGTCTGGATTCTGGACAAAAGTATTTTTGACCATTCCTCCTTGCAAAACATCTCCAGTTCAGTTAGGTTTGATGGTTGCAGAGCATGGACAGCCTGCTTCAAATCACTCCACAGATTTTCAATGATATTCAGGTCAGGGGACTGGGATGGCCATTCCAGAACATTGTACTTGTTCCTCTGAATCAATGCCAGAGTAGATTTTGAGCAGTGTTTTGGGTCGTTGTCTTGTCGAAATATCCAGCCTGTCGTAAATTCCACTTTGTGACTGATTCCTCTACATTATTCTCAAGTATCTGCTGATATTGAGTGGAATCCATGCGACCCTCAACTTTAACAAGATTCCCAGTACCGGCACTGGCCCCACAGCATGATAGTAAAATTTGGTGGAGGTACCGTGGGTAGCAAGTGTTTGTGTTTTTTTGCTGCCATGCACAACGCCCCTTGTTATGACCAAATAACTCCATCTTTGTTTCATCAGCACACAAAACCTTCTTCCAAAATGAAGCTGGCTTGTCCAAATGTGCGTTTGCATACCTCAAGCGACTCTGTGGTGTATGTGCAGAAAAGGCGTCTTCCAATTTACTCTCCCGTACAGCTTCTCCTTGTACAAAGTGTGCTGAATTGTTGAACAATGCACAGTGACACCATCTGCTGTTTTTGACCATTCTCACCATCCTTTGCCTCACAGATATTTCCCTTGGCCCAATGGCCTGCCACTTCTGGCCTTAACAAGAACTGTGCCTGTGGTCTTCCATTTCCTCACTATGTTCCTCACAGTGGACACTGACAGCTTAAATCTCTGTTATAGCTTTTTGTAGAATTCCCCTAAACCATAATGTTGAACAATTTAGTCAATTTACTTCAGGTTATTTGAGAGTTGTTTTGAGGCCCCCATGTTGCCACTCTTCAGAGGAGAGTCAAAGAGAACAACAACTTGTAATTGGCCACCTTAAATACCTTTTCTAATGATTTGATGCACTTGTCTATGAAGTTCAATGCTTACTGAGCTCACCAAACCAATTGTGTTCCCATAACTCAGTGCTAGGTAGTTACAGTTATTAACCTCAACAAAATGATCAATCTTCCCAAATTTATGCACCTGTCTAATTTCATTTTTGATGCATATTGCACATTTTCTGTTAATCCAATGAACTTCATTTCACATGTACAGATAGTGTTTATTTGGCATCCACTAGGTTGAACAAGCACTACTAGTTAAAATGTTTACTTGTAGATGTGCTAATGTTGTTGTTGGTTGGCAATTGTGGTATAAACTCTGAAAAGGGACTCAACACGTACAGCGCGCACTCTCAGATGTTTATATGTAGTCCTCTAAGCAAATTACAACTGCTCTGCTTTATGTGCTTGCTTGTAATTAGTACAGCCGGGATCTGAACAACACATGGGTGTTTTTAAAAGTTGTTTAAAAAGGGCCTGGGGGGCCATCTCAACGTTGGTCATGAATGCTGAATTTCGCGGTATTCCTCAAACCGAGTAAGTCTTTACGTCTGGGTGAACTTATTCAATTAGTTTGCCAGGATTGCATAATAATAAGCCAGGACACAATGAAACGCCCTCAACTCATTCTAGACTGAAATGCCACAAAACATGATAGTTTCTCATATAAGCTGCAATAAAACAGGATCAAAGATCTCTAATATAAATAGGTGAAGCCATTCTTGTTGCCCTTCCGGTGGGTGGAGAAAGTGCGTATGCACGGTGAACATCTTAGCTCGCCTGGGTGTGTCCCATTAATGTACGTTCTGAACAGTGGGACGGAAAGCTCAACTGGTTAGCAGCAGGTGTCAATGAGGAATGTTAAATTACAACATTTCAAAGGCCTCATGGAAAAATTCATTTGCATTAATTACTTGACTCTCCTTCATGACTTTAACATAATAGTACCATTTCTAGTGGCAGTATAATTTTTCCAATATAATTAGACTTTTTCTTAAAAAAATGTGTTTAATATTATGCTTTTCAGGTTACTCATTTCATGTGTTATTATGAATCATATCATATTCATGCAAACAATTTCCATAATTTAATGTTTCCTTTGTTATATTGGTTTTGATGCAATACTTTGAGAAGGTGATCTGACGTAATAAAATACCCATGAGTCTAGCCCCATCAGAATGAACTCGGAGTGTTTTGATGTTTGATTGGACGAGCAGGTTACCTGAGCAGCGAACCCCTTGGGCTATGAGACCCCACATGAAGTTGGCACAATACTCGCACCAGTGTGGCCCTCGGAACGTGTGGACCTAGACATAATAGGAAAAGGAACACCAACACATCAGAATCGAGAAGACACAGATGCCACAAACGCACACACCCACAGAAACACACCTCATTCTCCCTACGCAAACATTGTAACTCTAAGTCACACACAAAAGCAGAGAGACAAACACACGTCTATGAATGAATTCAGTCGTTGGGTTTCTGGAGGTGTGGATGACCTGGGGCAGGTTGCACAAGATGAGAAACTTTGGAAACATTGTCCAACACTCGTGTTCACCCCCGTAGAACCATTATAGAACATGTTACGTCATTTAGCAGACACTATAATAAAGATCACTAATGGAGATACATCATATTGTTTTGGTTCCTTCATGCCTGTGTGGGAATCAAACCCGCAACCCTGGTGATGGAAGCATAATGCTCCACGGGACCAAAAACAACAACAATACTGACGTTAATCTGTCACTGATTGAAGATACCATTAGGAATATCTATATATAATATCTGTCTATGAAGTTCAAGGCTTAATGAGCTCACCAAACCAATTGCGTCTTCCAATTAATCAGTGCTAGGTAGTTACAGGTATTCAAATCAACAAAATGACAAGGGTGCCCAAATTTATGCACCTGTCTAATTTCTTTTTGATGCATATTGGCACATTTTCTGTTAATCCAATGAACCTCATTTCACTACCGAAATATTACTGTGTCCTTCAGATATTTAATAGATCAAAATAAAAT
Organism: Umbra pygmaea; assembly: GCA_016801145.1. NCBI lineage: Eukaryota > Metazoa > Chordata > Actinopteri > Esociformes > Umbridae > Umbra > Umbra pygmaea. The sequence goes on from JACXGM010004995.1 coordinate 34,451, forward strand.
TGCTGATCGAAACACCAAAATATTTATAAATGAAAAACACAACAATATCTAGAAAATGCACAGGAATTATGTGCATTCAAAATAAAACCCCAAACAAAATGGAAGTTAAGTAATTTAGTATACAGTTATAAGGAAACCAGCTGAAATGTGATTGTAAATTTACTTTTTGTTGTGAGATTAATCTAACTGTGATTAAAATCCAGTTACAGCTGTTACGCCCATTCTATTTCTTTTTTTACAGTATTCAGTATTTGTCCATTAGGTCATAAATTACTACACAGTAACAGACATGTTACCATGTATTTAATAATACACAGTAACCAACATGTTACCATGTATTTAATAGTACACAGCAATATAAATGTTACCATGTATTTAATAATACCTAATAACAGACATGTTACCATATATTTCATAATACACAGCAATATAACTGTTACCATGTACTTAACAATACATAGTAACAGAAATGTTACCATGTATTTAATAATACACAGTAATATACATAATGCCATGTATTTAATAATACACAGTAATATACATAATGCCATGTATTTAATAATACACACATTTCCATACATTTAATAGGAGAAGAGCCAATAGCTAATAGGTTTGTGCTATTTGTACATCAAGCTGCCTGCATCCAGAGTCTGTTGTGATATATAACGCTCTGGAACAGTAGCCAGCCAGTCTATTGAAAAGCATGCAGGTACAAATAATTCAATTTCTTTGTCACTTTGAATGACGTATTTCAGTTTTAGATAAATTTAACAGAACTTCTCACAGACCCTGCACTCTATAAATATAAACATTTCCTGAGGTAAAACAACTTCAAACGAGGACCCTGAAGCTTTGAACAGAGAGTCTACAGAGAAGCAGCTTCTAACGCAGTAACTGCCCCCACCCACCTTTAAAGTTAAAATCAACAAGCCAGCTCACCTTGAAGTTGTGGACCTTGTCGTAGGAGTGCTGCTTTTCGGGGCAGTCCTTCAGGGCGCCGTGTGGTGAAGGTGGCGCGGGTGATGTGGTGATCTGTGGACAGGAGGCCAACAGTTTCAGAGGATTCCAAAGTAACGTGCCCTTGCTCCCCAGTTTCACCCCCAGGGCCAGAGCCAGCAGCTCCTGCCTCCTCCACTCCCCTCGCTTGGCCCTGTGGGCCGTCACATCTCTGGGCCCTATCCCTCCTCCAGGACCCGAGCTCCCATCCTGCACCTCCATGGCCACGGCCCCGCTCCAGCCCCCCACAGAGCTCCTGCCTCTCGGAGTGCGGTGGAAGACCTAGCGCCCGGTTCCGGGGAGGAGGCGCCGGCGGCAGCAGCCCAGCGCAGAGGACACGCCGGCTGTGGGTCACTGCCAGGACCCAGGAGGGTAACGAATGTCCGTCTGGACGGGGGCGGCTCTGCATACGACAACCAGCTCCAGGTGAAAGACACGGGGAATACGCATAGCAGAGGACAGGGCAGTGGGTGCCTAGAAGGCAGGAGTGTGCCTAACACTGTCTTTCGCTCACACTCCAGGCAGGGGAGAGTGGAGGACAGGGACCTCTGGTTGGTGGGGAGGAGCTAGAATGGAGGCTGGGCCGAGGGGTCGGGGTTCAGAGGCGCCACACAGCTAAAGCAGGATCAATGGCTGCATTCAAACAGAGCACTGACACTCGCCATTAGCACGCTGCCTCCCGGGAACACACACACACACACACACACACACTTCACTCAACTGGATATAATACTGACTCTGACTGCCAGTGACCCATGACAATTTGATCTGTGACCATGTCCTTCCCAGTCCTATAGTGTGATAGTCCACAACAAAGAGTGAACTTTACTACATCTTTCATCCACACCGTTCAATCCAGTGTTGGTGCCCCCCCCCACTACAGCCAGACTGGCCACGCTACCCCCCCCCCCCCAGCCGG
>JACXGM010004996.1:0-36263 GCA_016801145.1 Umbra pygmaea
CACAGTACTGTACTAAACTACATCACCATCATATCCAACACAATACTGTATTGAACTACATTATTATCCTATCCAACACAGTACTGTGCTGAACTACATCACCATCATATCCAACACAGTACTGTGCTGAACTACATTATCATCCTATCCAACACAGTACTGTACTAAACTACATCACCATCATATCCAACACAGTACTGTATTGAACTACATTATTATCCTATCCAACACAGTACTGTGCTGAACTACATCAACATCATATCCAACACAGTACTGTGCTGAACTACATTATAATCATATCCAACACAATGCTATAGTGAACTAAATTATCGTCATATCCAACACAGTTCTATAGTGAACTACAATATCATCATATCCAACACAGTACTGTACTAAACTACATCACCATCATATCCAAAACAGTACTGTAGTGAACTACATTAGCATCATATCCAACACAGTACTGAATACCATTATCATAATATCCAACACACAATACTGTTCTAAACTACATCATCATCCTATCCAACACAGTGCTGTACTGCACTACATTATCATCATAACCAACTTAGTACTGTCCTGTTAAAAAGATCCAACAAATAGGACTGAACGAGAATGGACCAGCACATGGTATGATGTATCTTGATTTAACTCAACTAATAAAGAATAGGTCACCCTCATTATTAGATAATAACATAACCACCCCAGGGCTGAAGTCACTTTCTGTTCTGGTGTGTTTGATGACTACAGGAAGTACCTGTTTGGGGCTTTTCTTCTCCTCTGAGTTCTTCTTGTCTGCTTTCTTGTGAGCATCAAACACTGCAGCGTCCACAGCGTATAAACACTCCGTCCATTTACCGTATATGGCACAGAGCTTCTTTTTGCTAAATACAGACAAAGTCAAAACGAGCTTTTCTGAAAGCATATTATATAAAAATCATGATGATTTGAAAAGTGAAGAAAAACCCACTGGTACCTTTTATCAAGAATGTAGCCTTCCACCTTGTGTAGTTCCTTGCCAAAGAGGCCACATGGTTTAAACGTCAGACTACATCTCTCTCCGGTCCTGTAATGCAAAGACAAGCCTTCAGTTTGTATGCACTTTCACTATTCTCAAAAGCCAGAAAATGCATTGAAACAAGAACCATTTTGCTCATCCCCTCTCATTGTAATTAATACAGTTCTGTTATGCCGCTCAATCAACTGGAAACAATGTACAATATCTGGTCAAACATTTTAAAACATTTTGAAACTGATACCTTCATTCACCAAGGTGGCATTAAATTAATCAAAAAAATAAATCAGAAATCTACCACATTAATAGGCATTTGCAACACTGATAATGTCTAGGGTTTATATTTTAGTGAGCGTACTGCCATCTTCATGAATTTCTATCAAATACTAAAAATACAACTTTTCACCAGTAGTTTGTATGCACACATGCGCACACACACACCTACATAAACACACACACCCTTACTTGTGGTTGATCACGTCCACGGTGCCATATTGCTCAATCCAAAGCTGCCCTACTATGATGTTGTGAACACAGCAGGTTGGGTTTGTCCAGGTGTAAGCCTCGTTGTATCTGCAGAGAAAAGGTGAGACAACAGCAGGACATGACCTCTGTCCAACCACTTACGGATGCCAACTACAACCGAGCGACTACGTGGAGATTACAAATGTCCTTTAACATCGTTACAATTAAATATATTGCTTCCAGTGTTTAGGAAATGTCCCGGAATAGCGACATGAATGCAAATAGGCTCAAGGAGATGTTCAAGATCCTTTCACGTCGTATACATTTAAGCTCCACACTGACAGCTCCAGGTGTAGTGTAGGCAGAGAGGTCTGTGTATCGTTGTCTATGGAGGTTCAGCACAGATGCACACTCACTTGGGCAGCTCTAGGCTGATGATGCCTTTAGGCTCCGCCTCCACACTCTTGCCCCAGAATTTGAGTTTGGGGTAGATGGAGCCATGGAACAGGAAGTCCTCATGCATGCCTTCAGCGTGGAAGGCGCTGACTGGGGGGTGGTGACTCACCTGCTCTGACATCCAACGAAACCCCAGATCCTCTCTATGAGGGAATGAGATCAGGCGTTAAAGGTGCAGCAAGCCAATCACACTTTAGCTAATGTCGGACCTCTTCAGATTAATTTGGTTCAGTTGCATTCTACACTAAGCAAAAATATAAACGCAACACTTTTGTTTTTGTCCACATTTATCACGAGCTGAACTCAAAGATCTAAGACTTCTTGTATGTACACAAAATACCTATTTCTCTCAACTATTGTTCACAAATCCGTCTAAATCAGTGTTAGTGAGCACTGCTCCTATTCTGAGATAATACATCCACCTCACAGGTGTGGCATATCAAGATGCTGATTAGACACCACAGGTGGATTCAGCACCATGGCCAGCTCCGCAGCCTACTAAATTGTTTGCAATTCCGTAGGCTGCGGAGCTGACCCTGGTGCTGAATCCACCTGCTGTGGCTTTAAATCACTGCGTGTGAGTTGGCAGTATCGCTCCCTCAAACTTGCGACATCTATGGCATTGTGCTGTGTGATGAAACTGCACATTTTAGAGTGGCCTTTTTCTGTGGGCAGCCTAAGGCACCTCCATGCAATAATCATGCTGTCTAATCAGCATCTTGATATGTCACACATGTGAGGTGGATGGATTATCCCGGCAAAGGCGAAGTGCTCACTAACACAGTACATAGAAAAAGTCTTAGATCTTTGAGTTCAGCTCAAGGTAAATGGGGGCAAAAACAAAAGTGTTGAGTTTATATTTTTGTTCAGTGTAGTAACATCACAGCTGCTTAAACATAAACATGTAGAGACTGGATATACAGTATGTCCTACCTGATCAGCTCATAGGTCTCCCCCAGGAGTGGGTTAAAGGGCTTCCCTGTTCTCTCCCACTGGGATGCAACAGCGGACACAGCAAATGCTGCCACACACTGAAACACCAAGGACACATGCAGGTCTGTGATGTAAGTAAATGTGCCAGAACGCTGCGAATTAAAAGTGAGATCTACGCAAGAGGTACTGCTTCAGCAATCTCCTTTTTACTGTGTGTTCCTTTATGGGAAAGGATGACGATAGGCGCTAGCTACCTTCATCCTCTCCACGGAGTCTGTGGTGGCGTTGGCCTGGTGGATGAGGTATGTGTGCTCCATGTACTCTGTGAGCCTCTGAAGGAAGCTAAGGGGTTCGTTGAAGATCACTGGCATGGCTATCTTTGATAGCTCCTGAGAATCAAAAAGAGGTAAGAAAACACACAAACAAGACCTTACAGACACATACAGTACATTACAGTCGGGTGCCATATTAAAGGAAAAGCCAACGTTGGTACACCACAAGCTGCCAGACAAGCTTCTATGAGCCTTGGCATGGATTTTAGGAGTCTCTGTATCTCTACTGGAGGGATGGAGCACCATCCCTCCAGTAGAGATAGAATCTTATACCTATCAAAATCTCAAAATGTCCCATAACTGTTAAATTGCGTTAAGATCAGGGGCCTCATGTATAAAAGATTGGACAGCTCACATACCAGAAGATGGCGTACGGCCAAAACTGGAAAAGTACCTACGCACAGAAAAATTCACATGTACAAAACCGGTCGTACGCCAGGTCCTGCGCATCTGTCCTTCATAAATCACAATCAACGTGAGATTGAACGCACGTGAACGAGCCACTGACCCCGCCTTGCCTCCTTTCATAAATGAGTATGCAGATAGCCTATATATGCGCCCCTTACGTCATTTCTTTGCCTGCATTACAATGGCTAAACATGCAAAAAATAACATTTTCACTGACTGAAATCGAGGTTCCAACAACAGAGGTGAAGGTGAGAAAATGTGGCATGTCATCAGGTATTAGGAGAAAAAAAAATTGGCGGAGTGGAAAACTGTCACTAGGGCCGTAAATGTTCGAAGAACCGGACCATGGTCACGCATCATAATCAGGCAGCGCCAACGGCCTTTCATTTGCCGTATGGTCTGGTCCACCACTGACCGAGCCCACTATATGTACATCATTGTTACGCTGCTCTTGCTCATTTTGGGGGTTTGTGAGTGGGGTGAGGAGCCAAGTTTCCAACGGGTAACCACGGTCACCTACGGGTATACATTAACCACATACTCAGATGCCAATAAAAGATCATTGCCTTATTTTACTGTCTAGCCTAATGATCATAAATTACATTTATTACCAATAAGCCAGCCATCCTGCACAGCCCCTGCTTGCGACAACAACACATTTGCGCATCACAGATCACTTGCAAATTAATAGAGTGGAAGTGTTTTCTATTCACATAAACAAATTCATTATGGTGCCCTTATAGCAATGTGAGTGCAGTCGATGGCTCCGATTACAGCGAATTGCAGTTTAATATTGGCCTGCTCACCAACAGTGAAGGGAAATTGTATGTACCTGGGTGACATACGGATGAGACCCTTCCATACAGCTGTCATGGCGTGGCTCAGAGATGGTCGGGAAATGCCTGAGCGGTCAGCCAACTCTCTCTGAAAAGCGCCGGTTGCGAGGAAGCCCAGTGTGGTGAGAACTTGCAAGGGAACAGGTAACGTGTGGTTCCTTGCTGTCTCACCCTTTAAAGCCGGCCCAAGCTCAACACAGAGTTCCAACAGGATAACCCTTGGCAACTTGAATCGACTCATAAACCAGTCATCATCGCGGGCCAGCAAATCAGTTTGGTCTCTGAATACACGCTCTCTCCGGATTCTCCTATTTGCAATGTCTTCTAGCAGTGCCAGAGCAGCCATTGCACTTCAAGTATAGCAGCATGATATGCGCGTCCTTTTATAGGCTACACCTAATTTCTCACACCTTGTTCACTTATTTACAAATAATCCACAGAATCAATTGGGCATCAACAGTGAGTGATTTTGCACAACTGTTACTGGAGGTGGATCCGGGCGTCATGCCTCCTGTGCATTATGGATGAGCCGAAGTCAGGCTCACAGAGACAATTGCATTTCCCCATGCAAATCTTGTAGCTGCACAGCAAGTATATATTTTATCTGTGGTAAATAATCTGTGCTGTGTGCAATGTTAACCACATACAGAGGGTGACATGCATTTCCTGAATGATTTTGTCGTTCATTTGACACCCTCAATTTTAACAGAAGTTATTGAGTGGTGGCAGATTAAGGTAATAGCATTTCCCGTTTTGGTTTTGGCATTTTGATGTGAGTCATCCACATCAATGATCAAACTTTTATTAGCGGATGTCATTATTAGCGGATGTTTTTAGAATAGTCAACGTCATGTTGTAATGTTTGGTGAGTTATGACACTTTTCAGTTAGAATTTGTCACGTTACAGAGCCAGACAAGACTTTGCGTACGGCCTGCACATTCTCACGTCTGCTCAAAAGTTTCCGTGACTGCTCGCATATTTTCATTTTTATACATCACACCATGTGCGTGGAAACCAGCGTGCGCAAGCTTTTCGTGCTGACGCAAAGTTTACACATGAGGCCCCTGGTCACTGTGAAGGCCAAAGCATAACATTCACATCCTTTTCATACTCATCAAACCATTCAGTGACCCCTTGTGCCCTGTAAATAGGGCTTTGCCATCCTAGTAGAGACCACTGCCATCAGGATAGAAGTGTTTCACCATGGGATAAAGGTGATCACTTAGAATAACTTTGTAATGATCTGCAGTGATCCTTCCCTCTAAGGGGACAAGTGGACTCAAACCATGCCAGGAAAATGCCCCCCCCCCCCCCCATTCATTTACGTTCCTCCAAACCTTTATTCAGGTATTACTTTTAATTTGTCTCAGAAAGTGCTACAGCGGCACAAGCCCAGAGGCCACAAAGGCAATTACAGTGTAATGGGAACACACTGGAAGTAATTATAAGCCTCAGAGAATGGTGTTTCAAAGACAGAGGTGTAGAATAACACCAGTATTCTGGAGAAGGTCTGGGACAGTCAGGTACGGTCTCTGGAGTGTCATTACCTGGCTCATCTAGGAGTAGGATCTCTCTGCTGAAACAATGCCATGGAAGTGACACCTCAACAAAAACAGGCCTAGACCCTTCAGAGCATGTGTCCAAAATGAAATCAGTTTTGTTATGCAGTGCACTACTTGTGACCAGGGCCCATATTTACTTGTCATCAAAGTATTGATATGGCTCTGCTCACAGTATTGCACTACCAAAAAACTGTAGGGTATAATTTAGGATGTAGTGCAGTTAGGTGGGAATCATTAAGCTCTTTTAATTAGCAAGAAATGGAAAGGTTATATCATCCAATTAAAAGTAATCCTTTCCATGGATGGAAGGTATTAGTATCCCTGCTCATCCTAGGTCTGTGCTTCAATAAATTAGTCTTAACAAGGAAGCTAACTCTCTCCAGAGCTACAGTAACTCATTAGCTGTTTAGCCGGCCCAAGAACACACATTTTCAGGTCAGCAGTATTTCCTCCAGACACAGCACATTAAAGAGAAGCCAGGTTGTAGGAACTATAAAGTGAAAATGCTTCATGTTTGTTGCTGAGTTCTTGGCACAGAGAATAGCCTGTCCTCTGATCTCTAATGTTCTCTCTTCATGTGTCCTTCAAAGCAGATCCTGCCAAGCTGTTCGGCTCCTTATCACACTGCTCACTTAACAAAGGAAGTAGCCTGGAACTAATGCGCTTGGAGGAGAGCGCTTTTCCGGGTGATGCCCACTATTGAGCGTTCAGGGTGCCCAACCTTCAAGGAGATGCTCGAGCGTGATGCAACAAAGCAACCATGTCCAAACATCTTCAACTCCAAATTTGCTGAAACAATTTGCAAAGCACTTTGCAACACTCGATGCCAAAATCATTATTTTGCAACCAGGATATGAACCCAGGTTGTTATGGTGCAGCTGACCAGGAATACGGTCCCAGACCACTGTGCCACATGGAAGCCCAAAAATGTACATTTTCTCAGGATTTATTAACAACCATTGAGACAATAGGAAACAGTCCCTGATGTACCATTCCTTTTTTAAAGGGCCATCATAGTGTTTTACCTCCCATGAATAAATATTGTTTTATTTTTGTTTGTTTTTTGTGATTTTGATCATCCAACCACATGTCGCCCAGCCCCCGATTCATTTCGCACTGCAAATCCAAAACAGAAGCCTTTAGTCGGATCATGCACGGGATGATTACCTTCGCCAAACATACTTCTGTGATCGAACCCACAGGCGCCCGATCCAGACACAAGGAGTCACTGGAGAGCGATGTGGCAGTATAGATAATCTGATTTATCTAACCCAAATCCCAGGCAGCGCTATGCCAATTTGAAAGTCAGATAACCCAAAGTCAGGCTCGAAGCTGTGACTATCATGACATAGACTGTCGTGCAATGCAGCGACTTAGCCCACTACACCACGCGGACCCCCAAAAAGTAAATATTGTTAACTCTCACCATGCCAATGCATTTCTTCAGGATGCTCCAAATGCTGACGTCATTCCTAGAGAACATGGGCGCCGGTAAAGACGTTCTGTGGTAAAGAAACAGACAAACAAGAAGTATTATTATGAATTAAGTGATCCAAACACTGGGTTACATGCAGTGCGGAACATTTAGCCTGGTATAAAATATGTGTTGTCTTCCAAACTCCAATTAGCTTTGTCATGCTAAACCAACACAACTGTGTCCAGTCTAGGATATAGTCTCAGTGGAACACATCAGGTTAAATTACTGAAGGACTCTGGTGACAGAATAATTCATGAGGGGATTATGCGTTTTTTAAAAGTAACTTCCACCTAGGCTAATACTGTCTGTGTGTAAAAGAACATCTCTCTTCCTTCTACCTCTTCACATGGCTCTAGGCTATCACAGTAATCTATTGTACTTGGGGTGGTGTTTCTTTATTTGAATTTCAGTGTGGGTGATACCTGATGAGCAGGTGTTTTACTCAGTATAGCAAGGCACTTGCAACACCAGGGAGTGTTTGATATCTACAGTGGCCCAGTATGAATATTATGTATGCACACACTACTCTGTCTTGCTGTGGATAAGAGGGACTGTTAAATTATGTAAATGTAAATATAATGAGCATGATGCTCTCGACTTGGTCCTTGTTTAAGTACCATTTTTAGAATAGAACTACGGCTTTATCGCTGAGTCTTTATTCATGTTCATGTAAAAAAAATTAAATAATTAAAGAAAATTAAGAAGCTCCAAACATTATCACCGTATCATTTGAAAACAGGGATACTGCTTGTTTTTCTACAATTAGGAAACAGAGAAACCTGACACCTTGGAGCGATATACCGGACACCTGCAGCTAATGAGTTTACTGTAGCTGCAGTCGACCTTGTGTAATATCTGAATGTGACGTGTGTGTGTTTTTGTGAGTGTGTTTCTGTGTGTGTCTGTTACAGCTAGCAGGAGAAACAGCTGCTTGGAATGAAGCTCAGCAGGTAATTTGCTCAGAGGTGAGCTGTGATACAGCTGCACACAGGACAGACTGACACAAACTTAAAAAAGACATGGAGAGTGAAATGAAGATATTAAAAGTAGGGAGAGATTGAGAGTGATATTTAGAGAGTAATTTTGAGAGAAAGGAAAGAGTTTGAGCACAAGGCTAATTTCTATCCCTCTTCTATCAACAGTGGGATAAGCAGGCCAAAGGGAGCCTTGTGGAAAAGTGTTTTTGTTGGCTCCACAAAACACAGGCCAATGTTAGGCAAAATTACAGGGACTCCTCATGTAACTACACCCGCATGAATATTCTTTCACTTCCCAAAGCTATCATTTTATATTTCCTCTTGAGTAAAAGCAAGGCTAATATGCCTTTTTGCATAATAAAGGATTTATCGGGCACTCTTGGGTCAGAGAACTCCACAAGGGATTGCAAATCAAAAAGAGTTCAACATACTGAGTAGGAAAATTACAGGATATCATTTCTGTTGTGTAAGAAATGGCTGACTGCGTGATGCTTCATGATCAGTAGTGTGCCTATGATTTATAATGTCTGTTGATAAAGTTTCTATTGGCTGTGATTTCAGAATCCTGGAGAGCAACTGGGTGTCCCAAATGGCAAGGTGCCCTAGTGGTTAGGGTAAACAGTCAATATAATAATAATAATAATAATGAGTAAACATATCTCAATTTAGTTCTGAATTTTTGGCCCATACTATGTGATGGAATATTATTCCATTACATAACAGTTGTTACTTACATACAGCCAGAGCCATAGAAACTAGCAGGCATTTCTGAATGACAGCTGTGTATAATCAAGCTGCTCATCTATCTTTGACGACACACATATACAGACGCACGCACAAACACACATTGCATTCCATTCCATCTGTCTTCCTCTGAGCTGGGAATACATTATTCATCATATTAAAGAGAGTGTATGCCAATATCCTCATCCACAGAAATAAAGGAAATTGGCCAGTCGTCATGAAGCCTTCTGCTCTGAGTCAATGGATCCAGCCCAAATAAGCCCCAGCAAACAGTTGAATGAGAATGACATAACCATAGTTGGAACAAGCAAAGAGACCTGTACATAGGGCTTGACTGTTCAAACAGAAGAGACTGGAGTAAAAACACAGACTGACCTATCACATTACGTACCATATGTTATTTATGCTTTTGAGCAGCTGGCAGATGTCTCCTCTAAACCAGACAACAGTCAACAAAAACATATGCTGACTGATATGATTTTATGCATTTAAAAATTTTGAATGTCAGCAGTGACAACTTCAGCGTTGGTGAGTCTTGTCTGCAAACCGTTTCCCTACAAAATCTTGTAGGTGTTAAATGGCCTTTTATAATGGAGGAATAGCTATAAAATATGATAGAATATATAAGAATTGATAAACCTTACACAGATAGAAGCCTTGCATTTACACCAAACAGGTTAAATGGCGCGAATAAAACGGAGCTGGAAACAGTCGAACATGCGTTGGACACATGACATATCAACCAGAGGTTGATCCTACCTGTGCTTCTTTACACCATTGCACTGGGCCTTGTCGTTGCCATGGTTACCCTGTCCAGACATTCCACTGGCAGGTGCAGGTCCCTGGGGGGCGTGGGCGGAGCGGAGGCTGCTGCTCAACCCAGGGGGCGCGCTCCTCTCTTCCTCGTTTTCCTCCTCCTCGTCTTCCTCCTCCTGGAGTGAGTGACCGGCCGCAGACACGAAGTCGCTCAGGGAGAGGGAGCTCTCGTCCTCCGAATCTGTACAGGTAAGGGGGAGACAGGGACCACGGACTGAGAACACAGGCTCGTGTCACCTTTGAACCCAGCAAAGCAAACCAGTGTCCTGTAGACTGTTCACGCTTTTCCACCGAGCAAAAAAATAAACCTCCACCTACCCCCAGCCCCTCCCTGCAGCCGGTCAAACCCCACCTGGGGGATAGAGTTCCACCCTGAGGCCACAGACACTCATCAGCCTCTGGGCGCTCTGTCTGTCCATAAGCTAGAGCGCACGCTACCAGAGGCGATGCAGCTAGTCAGACCGGACAAGTAGGTCATTCAATACGAGGCAACCGAAATCACAATACAAAAGAATTGTGTTTAAATGCCAATCAACCGTTTTAATTATAAGGTAGTTGGCATGATGAGTTAGGAGTGAGAGTGGGCGGGGGGGCAGGAATGCTCTGATCTGTGGATGAAAGTGTAAATAAATCAATGATACCAGTACCAGCAGCTGTAGTCTAAAATACACATAATAGAAGTATTTAGCAGAGAAGAAGTCTCTTTTAAAAACATGACAACTCCAGCAGTATTATAGCCTGGCAAGCGAGACCCACATCAAGATGTTGGGTCTGGGAACTCACCATTGGCAGTGCTCAATCCGACGGGCGGGATAAACGGTTGTCTTTCAAATTCCCTATGCACGCAATAGGATAGTGCTACAACCAACCAGAGCCGGTCGGCAAAACTCCGAACACATCTTTCTATTGTAAGAATGACTTCAGTGTTGTTCTTTGTTATTTTCTCAAAGAAAAGATTAACTCCAAGTCTACCAGAGTCGCGGCCAAAGCCGATTTAAAAGTCCGCTGTTCGCCAGCAGCAGCAACAATTTTTTTGTTTTTCCGTAATTAAGTTAAGCCCGCTCACCGACTCTATACACGTTGTGATTGGCCTGACCAGAATTTGTTTTTTCCAGCTCCCAAGTCAACGGAGAGTTGCTAAACTGCATCTAGATTTCTAGGCTAGCAGTATTACTGTCCTCTAGAGTATATCGATCATTACACTGTAGTACAGCAGAAGCTACACATTGATACTCTTGCGTCTCTATTTCTGTCCTACATCATAACTAACTAATGTTATATAAGGCCAGTCACTGGGTAATGACTGCAGTACATCCAACACTCAAAACCATTTTCATCATGCCATATTATTTTCATTAAAGAGGTTACAATGAACAAGCCATTTCTGAACAGAGCTGCCTTATCTCTGGCTTTAATGAAAAACAATTTTTCTGCCTAAATAAGAAGGGCTGGCTAGCTGCCTAATTAGCCCTGGATTTCAGGAGTAGCGGCCATTTTGAGGTTGTTACATCTGTGTCACTTGTACCAAGGGCCATTATTTGAGCCAAACATGGAGACAATTAGCAAGTGTAGCAGCTGATGGTTGGGCAACCAGCCGTGTAACGCAGCGCCTGATTGGTCATTAGACACGAGGGAGGCTGGGATGCCCTGGGGCCTTTTGTGTCAATAGACCAAGCTGTGGGTGCTTTCATACTGAATCCGGTTCCACACACACACAAACACTGACACCCACAACTTGCTCTGTTTAATGAGCTCATGCAATACGACTGCATATCGCCATGAGCAACCCATATGTAACAGACGTTGTATTATATTGTGTGGCTATGGATAGCAGAAGTGTGCGTGAGGACAGGTCAATACTTGGAGAGCGGCTACACCTTGCTCTGACAGTCAGCGCTGGTCAATTATCAGTACTCAGTATCAATGCTCAGTGTCTGCTGGAATATACTGCCAAACCAATTACGGCATTAAGGACAAAACAAGCGTGAAACCATCCTTTTCCTTGAAGGCCCGTCTGTTGGAGAAGGATGTGCTCCTGATAAAAATAAACATGGTGTATGTACACAGCAGCCAACAGAAAAACACAGTGAGCCGTTTCATTTCAAAACCTGAGAAAAGTTTATTAAAGTGCATTGGTTTGTTTAATATAACAAGGTGACCTTTAGACTTTGTTTTGATTGCTAGTATTATGCAAAGGAATGCTACATCCAATGGTAATTGTAATTATTTGTTATACAGTAAGGGTCGGAAATATTTAGAAAACGACACAATTTTCATAATTTTGGCTCTGTAGGCCACCAAATTCGAATTGAAATGACACAACTAAGATGCAATTCAAGTGCAGACTTTTAGCATTAATTCAAGGGGTTGGAAAAAACTATTGTATGAAATGTTTAGGAAATGCAACCATTTTCATACACAGTCCCCTTATTTCAGGGGCTCAAATGTAATTGGACCAATTAACTCAATCATAAATAAAATGTTCATTTTTAATACTTTGTCAAGAATCCTTTGCAGGCAATGACGGGTTGAAGTCTGGAATTCATGAACATCACACCAAACCCTGGGTTTCCTCCTTTGTGATGCTTTGCCAGGCCTATACCCCAGCTGTGTTTAGTTCTTTAGTTTCATGGGTCTTTCTGCTTAAAGGTTTATCTTCAGCAAGTGAAATGCATGCTTGATTGGTTTGAGATCAGGTGATTGACTCGGCCATTGCAGAATAGTCCACTACTTTGCCTTAATAAACTCGTGGGCTGGGGTCCGTGTGGCGTAGTGGGCTAAGTCGCTGTATTGTAGGACAATCTACGTCGCAATGGTCATGGGTTAAAGACCGATCATGGGTTCTCTAAAGGCAGTGCAAAATTTTTTGAGCGCTGCCCAGGATTTGGGTTGTATCCTGCCAAGTTGCTCTCCAGCGACTCCTTGTGTTCAGATCGGGCACCTGTGAATTAAATAGCGGAAGTATTGTCGGTGAACGTGTGAAAAGAATCGTCGGCTCGGGCGTCATGTGGTTGGATGAACCATGCGCCTCTCGCTCCCCCCTCAGATCTGTACAAGGAATTGCGGAGCTGCTGACAATGCAGAATTAGAAAGGGAATTGGAAAAGAAGAAAAATATGAACACAGAAAAATTAAAATAACTCGTGTTTTTGTTCATTGTCCGTCTGTAACGTGACACGCTGTCAAATCAACTTTGCTGAATTACACTGACTCTGAGAAGACAATATTCCCTATACACTTCATCTTATAGAATTCATCCGTCTTCTGTCACATCATCAATAAACACTAGTGACCCAGTGCCATTGGAAGCCACGCATGCCCATGCCATCACACTGCCTCCTCCCACATTTTACCGATCATGTGGTATGCTTCGGATCATGAGCTAAGCCTTCTCCATATTTCTTCCCATCATTCTAGAACAGGTTGATCTTAGTTTCATCTGTCCAAATAATGCTGTTTTATTACTGGGCTGGCTTTTGTAGATGTCTGGCAAACTGTAATCTGGCCTTTCTATTCTTGAGGCTTATGAATGGTTTGCACCTTGAACTGCATTTGCTCTTGTGAAGTCTTCTCTTTATAGATAATGATACACCTACCTCCTGGAGAGTGTTCTTCACTTGGATGGATGGTGTGAAGGGGTTTTCCTTACCATAGAAAGGATCCTACAATCATCCACCTTTGTTGTCTTCTGTGGATGTCCAGGACGTTTTGTGTTGAAGAGCTCACCAGTGCTTTATTTTTTTCTCAGAAAGTACAAAACTGTTGATTTGGCCACTTCAACTGTTACTGCTATCTCTCTGATTCATTTTTGCAGCCTACGGATGGCCTGTTTCTCTTGCATTGAGAGCTCCTTTGACTGCATGTTGTGGGTTTACAGCAACAGATTCCAAATTAAAATGCCACACCTGGAATCAACTCTAGACCTTTTACCTGTTTAATTGATGAATTAATAATGAAGGAATCGCCCACACCTGTCCAGGAAACAGCTTTTGAGTCAATTGCCCAATTACCTTTAGTCCCTTTAAAAAAAGGGGGCTACACACGTTCCTCAGTATGACCCTAATGACCAGGTAAAAGAAGTTCTGTAATTTTAGAATGTTTCCCATTATTCCAATTGAAGGTAAAACACTGTAAACTTTTACAGTGGATTTCCTGTCAAATTAAAATCTTTTTTAAAGTTTAGTCATGTTCTAGTTTTTCATAGATCACTGGTAAGTTATGAACTTCTTTTACCTGGTCAACAGGGTCTTACTGAGCAATTTCCCAAAAGTTGTGGTGTCAGCCCAACCCAGAAAAGTAATCTATTACACTAACTTGTGGCATCTCTGTTTAGGAATTACTGCTCTTTAATACGTAGCCCCCTTTTTAAAAAAAGTTCCTAAACCTTTTCTCCAATTTCGTTGTGTCTACCCTCATATTAAGGCTGAGAGATTGCATTTTATGCTCATACTATGTAACTGTAACTTGAATATATTTTGTTAAACTCAAAAATATGAAAATGTGTCAAGTGTCCAAATATTTCCAGACCTAACTGTATGTGGGCTGGGCATTGACGTGAACCAAATCAATCAAAAACTACACTAAGAGTGGGTTTCTTTTCTGGCAAGGGTGTAAAAGATCCATGGTTTAATTAATAATTCAAACTGAGGAACAATATAATTTAGCCAACCAATTTGTTATATTTTCACAAAAATAATTTAATTGTCATGTCAGCGTGTGGCTCAATGCTGTGTCCCGTGGACATGTTAGTAGTTAAAGGTGTACTCAGGTCACATGATCACCACATTTAAATTGCTAAGCTCCTCAAAACAGTGTTTAAAATCAGTATCAACCATATCACCACAAATCACAACACCAATCAAAATGAGGTTCAGGATTGCAGCAGGTCACCTGTTATTTTAGAGGCTCTGTTCTCTCCTTTTAATAGGCTAGGGTGCCATTCAGGATTTAGCCTACTGTACATGTTCAATGTAGGGAGACGTGTGGCACTAACCTGACAGGGCATCATAGAAGGCGTCCTGTGTAACTGTGCTTAGTGTTGGGGACCCCTGGCCTCTACAGACAGACTGTTGGTTGAACTCCTGGCACTTTGCAGCTAACGTCTGGACAGCTTCTGATAATATCTTGTTCTTCTCTACTTCTTGCTCCAACTTTAGGCTCCAAAGCTGTGATAACAGACACACACACAGACACACAAACACAAGCACATGGCATTACAAAGACACTCGCACACAATTCATTTTTGCTTATTTGCATCCATATGGAAACATCGGATAAACAGACTGATTGATAGACGTATGTTGTGGTATTGAATGTTTTCTCTCTGAACAGTCCTACTGACAGCTAGTCAGGTCATTGTTTTAACTCAGGCCCTTGAGATCAAGTTTCCTCCAGTTGGAACCCAACACCCTAGTACTTTGACCCAGGATCGAGTCTCTCCTAGGCAACCTGAGCTCAGCTGCTGGTGCACAGGCTGGATATCTGTTCCCCTCATTGATGTTGCTGTTGTGGATCCTTCACTAACCCCAGGAGGACAGTAAACAAACAGCCGTGACAAAACAACACTCTTACTAAGCAACGGACCGCATCAGATACAAGGGCGTCCAACACTCAAGAGACAGGGAGAAAGAAAGTCAACCTACTTTAAGTTGTATAAATATAGTTTATCTTTTGAAGTGTTGTACAGAGAAAAAAGTAGTGTGATAAATAAATGAATAAATAAATGATTACAGTGTAGATCTTTCCTACTGATGTGCTAGGAGACTAAAGAAAGTCCATTTAACTGACAACAAAAATAGAGTGAGCCAAGTCCCCACAGAGAAAAAAGATGCCAAAGTCACCTTGGGAAAAGAAGACAGGAAGCCTGAGCCGATAGTCTGCATCTGAAACTGGAGCCCATAAATCGGCTTTTAAACCCGAGATAGTGAGAGATGCCACTGTCCTCAATTAAAGTAAAAATAAACCAGCTTCATCCATTAACTTGAAGGACTATTTCACATCACATTACTCATGACATGAATGGATGCCCACACACACACAGCTCATTAAACCAACCTGGCTCGCTGACATTTACCTGACATTATAACTGTAGTACTTTGTACCTATTGTTGAGCCAGTCGTAATTAAAGACAAAATGGCACATAAGGCTAATGCCTTTAAGTAAAAAAAACTTTAGTCAGTGAACTAAATAGGTCGTAGTCCCTTGAGAGGGTATATTAGGCTACTAACCACAAGTTCCTAAACCTGAGAAGGTATCGTACTAACCACTAGGTCCTGGACAACTGACAGGGTTATTATGGTTAGGGTATTAACTGGACAGTGATTGGTTATGTTCTCTATTGGATAATGTAAAACCCGAGTAAGATCTAGGAATATGTAAACATAAACAATAAACATATTATGAAAAGTCAAATGCAAGTGAAAACAAGGTTCCCCTGTTTTGCTCATGAGGAAATGCATTTAGATATTGCTGAGTTATACTGCCCTCCCAATTGGTAATGTCCAATTACCTGTGACCCTGCCTTGTGGGCAGAAATGCCACAAGTTAGTGTAATAGATTACTTTTATGGGTTGGGTTGAGTTCACAACTTCTGGGAAGTTCCTCAGTACTGTGGGTAACTCCCCAGCAGGTACCAGATGGTCAAGTGTGCTCACATGCTTCCTACAACCACATGTAACATAGCTGTCTGATTCTTATCACACTGCTCGTTCAACACTGATTGTTTAGTCAGTACAGGATTACACATTCACCAACTATACTTCTATGGAGCTAAAAGAGTCTCAATAAAGATAAATGCACACACTACATTCACATATGCACACACAGGATTCATACATGCACACACATGATTCATACATGCACACACAAAAATCATAAATACACACACAATTCAGAAAGGCAAACAAAATTTACAAATGCAAACAAGATTCAGAAATGCACAGGACAAGATGTATTTCTGATGCACACTCATATATCTTGATTTACAATCTGCTTGCGGTCTTTGAACGTCACTGCATTTGTTTGTGAGTCATTTCATCAGTACTGTTAATCTTAGTTAAACACTCTCGGCTCCCGGCGCTGTGTGAACCTGTTCATGTGATTGGCTTATAAGTAAATAATCCCCCACGTAGGGTGCGTTCTTGTGATTGGCTAAAACAAGGGAGATATCTGATTGGTTGCAGATCATTCCCTGTTTAAAGAAAGGCATTTGTGTGTCGAGCCACATCAGGGGAGTCTCAAAATTCACACACAATTGCAGTGATGTTCACAGACCGCAAGCATTTGTGAATTTTGTATGCATTTGTGAATCTTCTGTGCTTTTTAAATTATGTGTGTGCATTTGTGAATTTTGTGTGCATTTGTGTATCCTGTGTGTGCATTTATGAATCATGTGAGTGCATGTATGAATCCTGTGTGTGCATATGTGAATGTAGTGTGTGCATTTATCTTTATTGAGACACTTTTAGCACCATATACTTCCAAGTACCAATTTGCACCACCACATGCTGAGGCTCTGGACATACAGTAGTTGGTGCACTTTTGAATTAGTAGGATGGTTTGTTTGAAAAACAACAAGATAAAAATCCCTAGCCTAATCCCTATGTATTTACACCTTCATCAGTTAGATATATTGTAGTGTTTTTAGATTAGAATGCTGTAAGCACATTTCCATAAAAAGAACAAATATTGCCTCAATTGGGCTGCGATCTAAGATTTTTATAAAATGTTATATTCAGAGACTGCCACTGTGCATGTTGAGTTATGGCAGAAACTAACAAATGATTTACCAGAATACAACTACGCAAGTGCATGTATTATGGAGTATTTGGTTCTCTGTATGTGCTAATCGATGTAATAATCACGCAGGTTGTCAACAGGCAAAAATGAAGCCAAAATATATCGGCTGTGACACATATTTCAATGCGCTTGGATTTCATTGGAAAGAATACACAACAACACATTGAAAGAATGCACCATTCAAAACAGAGGAAAATAAACAGCTCAATAGCAGAAGTATGTCTGGAGATGTCTTGTTCAGTGTTAACAAAAGCACAGTGCTTCAGTGGGCTAGTGAAATAATACAACATTCCTCTCCCTTCTGAAAATAGAACAGAAACCACTGCGACATTAACATAGTTACACTCAGTCATTCCTCTGTGGACCTGACTGGAATGTAGCCCATTGTTAATTACCCAGCATGCACCACTGCTGTGTCTGAGGCCAGGGAGGGCAAGATGACTCCTGTGAATCGATACACTGATGCAGGCTTCAAAAGCAGCCCTCTTCTCTGATCAATATGCTCTCTTGGTTGCCAGGTGGGGAGCTGAAAGGTGATTCTGTCAGAATGACCACCATTATTACTTTATCTTGGCTTTGATGAAACACCATGACATCAAACAAAGAGTAATGCTCACAGTCCACCTGGAACTGCAGAACATCTAACAAAGAGCAGGGTGCACAGATGTATTAAAGAACTTAAAAACAAAGCAGGGAATATACAGCTCTGGAAGAAAATGTAGAGACCTCTGTAAAATCATCATTGTCTCTGGTTTCTATTGATAGGTATGTGTTTGGGTAAAATGAACATTTTTGTTTTATTCCATAAACTACTGAAAACATTTCTCACACATTCTAAATAAAAATATTGTCATTCAGAGCATTTATTTGCAGAAATGTACAACTGGTCAAAATAACAAGAAAAAGTTGCAGTGCTGTCAGGCCTCAAATAATGCAAATATATTTTCACTTTATATTCACTTTCAAACAACACACTAATGTGTTAACTTAGGAAGAGTTCAGAGTTCCTTGCTTTCTGAATGATGGAACATGCATTTACATTGTTAAAATGCTGCTTGCCATACTTTAAATAGATGCAGTGGGCACATGGCTGAGTTGTCTGGCACCTTGTGTCAGAAACAGTGTATGTATTCTCTATTCTCTCACACCTTCCAGTAGAGTACACCTGTCAACTCATTCAAGTCAGCTGAGCCTGTAGAAATCTCAACTGGAGAGCTGGTACTGTACAGAGAAGACAAACAGATGCTGTCTCTTCTTGGTCAGGGTTAGTCACAGCCTGCCTGGGTGGGGGGTTCTTGCTTAACATGTAGTAAATAAAAGATCCAATATTATGACATTTGGAGCAAGCATCTCTACTGGCCAACAACTGTTGTCTGACTCTGATCGATTTGTCCAGTGCACTGACCCCTCTGTTGTCTCTCACCAATGAAAATGGAGGAAACAATGGATCAGCCTCAGTCTGTTTGTTCATTGATTTGTTTACGTGACGCAGACAATTTCTCTGGCCGTGGTATGCATTCATCTGTCTGAACTTGTGAATGACGCGTCTTACTTTTGAGAACTGGCATTCTCACAAACTTCATTGATTAGCACACGCAGACAGCTAAAATGTCCATTAACACATGTGCTTGGATAGTTATAGTTTCGTGGGAAGCATATTTATTACTACTTAATAGAGTACCCTTTTGCTGTTTTGATCTGCTGCAAATGAGATTCATAGCCAGACACCAGCCTCTGGCAGCGTTCCTGAGGAATCTTAGCCCATTTCTCATCAGCAATGGCCCCCAGTTTAGTAACATTCTTGGAGCTGAATATTTCTTGTGCCTTTTGGTCAGTAGTGGTGTACGTCTTGGATTTCTGGCATGGAAACCTTCTGTGTTTAGTATGCGCCTTACTGTGCTCACTGAAATCTCTGTGCCTGTTGCCACCAAGTCTTGCTGCAGGTCTTTTGCAGTCACTTAAGGGTTTTTCACAACCTGCCATCTCAGAAATCTGGTATCAGCCATTGATAGCGTCCTCTTTCAGGGGTTGAATAATTCTATTCAGGGGTTGAATAATTTTGAGACTGTAGAAATCATGAATTGCATTTTCAGTTGGATTTGGGGAAACCACTTGTAGCATTCAATATTGAACTATTTCAATTGCTTTTGTTTGATTTGTTCATTGCAAACAGTTCACAGTCTACAAAGCTTTAACAATAAAGCCTATTTGCAATGGGGGTTGAAACATTTTGAGTGCAACAGTAACTGCAATACCATTTGGCTATATTGTTTTTTATCTAAAGTTGCCTACTCATTCAAAACAACACTATTTTACTTTTTAACAACTCTGTATAAGATCTAAATGCATTTCCCAATGAGCAACAAAACTTGAGGATAACATTTTTACTGATCACTTGTTTACAGATGTACTGATGAATAGAACATTTCAATCTGGGCCTTTGCTGTCAAGTGGAAAGTGCATACATGTATCTCCAAAACAGACACTTTCAGGAAATGAAATAATATAGTGGCGCATGGGGAGAAGTCAGCACTGCACCCGTTTTCTCAGTGCTTCACGTCCAAAGAGTCAGCACCCTGGATAGCGCCTCTGACAAAGGCACAAACACATTCAGCACCAATGACACCTCATCCACAGAGAAAAGGGCACAGATATCAACCCCATGTGGAAAGGGTTTGGAGACCCGGCCACGCCTATCATCCCCAGCTGCATTAGACCTGATACGATGCCATATAAGAGCAGTACGAACGGCACCGTCAAGTGACCAGTATATTTTCCAACCTGAATAATGTTGTGTCGTTCTGTTTCTATTCCTCAGGTTTTCCTGACACAAGAGGGAGAGACAACCTGTCAGAACTAAAGGCCAGGTCCAATAGGAAAAGAGCATCAGTCCCCATTTGGTTATATTTAGCTCCATACAATGTAGGCGGCTCTGTTTTGTTTAATGCCTTTGTTTTGCTTGGTTGGCTTGTACTTGCCGTAATAAAATACTGCTTCGGTGAACAAACCGCATTCCAATTGTTTGGTCCCTCTCTACCTGCCCATTACAATATCCATATTTCAAATTTAACCAGCATACAATTATTAAACTTCTGAAGCTACTTTGAATACATGTTGTACAGTATGTCACAAAAAGAATTGATTACCATCACGGGGGTGTCTGCTTTAAATACAGTGCTTGTAAGTACAGTATGTGAAACCCTTGTGCAGTTATAGATTTTTGTAGTGTTCACCATGACATTTTAAATTAATCAGAACCAGTGACATAACATTTACCAAATCCATATGTTGGTTCAGAGGAAATCCTGCGTGTAGTAGTAGTAGAACTAAATTAAGTGAATCCCAATTTGCATTGGTTAAACGAGTAGGGAAGTAAAATCAGCTGGGTACCAAATAAACCAGACACATGAGAGATCTTTAGGAAAGAGTTTGGTGGGACTGAGAAAACTGGCTAGTTTGGTGTTACCCATACATGTGACTGCAAAACACATTATGCCAAGAGGAAAGGAGATGTCAGAAGACATCTGAAAGAGAGTAGTAAGAGCACATCAGTCTGGGGAAGGCTATAAAACATCACAGAAAATTTGAGCTCCATCAGTCCACTGAGAAACGGAGAGTCTCCAAATCTAAATCCAACAGCCATACAGACAGGCTATAAACCTATGCCCACAGGACATATTGGGGAGGCAAGATGGGATTAACAAGATGGCGCCTGTCAAGGCAGTGTTCTATTGCTTTATGTCTTTCTTTTAAACTTTGTCTTTATTTTTTTATACATGCGCAGCATTAGGGATAATAACATAGAGTCAGGAATAGCTTTTGAAATACCAAAACTGGATTACTCATGACCCTGTCAGACTATCTGGGATCCCACAAGCAGAAGACAATTGGAGTTATCTTCACCACAAACTAGCGGGCCTCAGTCTGCCCCTCTGGCTGGGAAAGGAGCAGGAAAGATCACCGAGGTGGTATACTGGTAAAACCGATTCACTGTACACGCCTATTACCAAGCATATTACTGGTGAATGTGCAGTCACTGGATAACAAGACAGACTAGCTCAGAGCTAGGTTAGCCTTCCAACGGGACATTAGTCACTGTAACATCCTTTGTTTTTCGGAGAATTGGCTTACTATACAAATGCAGGGACTCACAATTTTTCAGGCTGATCAAATCAAATCTCTCTGTGGCAAAGGTAGAGGTGGTGGCGTATGCATTATAATTAATAACCAATGGTGCTCTGCTAACAACATTATGAACTGGGTACCATATGCTCCCCAAATGTTGAATTCATGGCCCTTCTATTCCGCCTGTCTGATCTCCTGAGGGATTTTTGCGAAAAGTGCCTCGCTTGTGAGTGTTTGTGGATTTGCTGTCTGATTCAAGGTTATGCTACCTGATTATAACGGAACGTTAGTGAATGACAAACCCACCTACACAAAGTCACGTGATTGGTCAGGCCCATGCAATTGTCCCAGGTAATTTGCATAAAGTTGTGAAATCGGAACATTTCTATTCACCCCTTGTTCCACCTACGCATCACCCAGCGTGCAACTCACTCGCCTCGCTCGCCTTCATTGAAATTAATTGAGCAATCGCTTCCATCGTGAACATAGGGTACATGTATGTACCGTAAGGAGCTACATTACTCACTTATTACATGCAATCATCACAGCATAAAACACAGGCTGCATCTCAATAAGCATTATATACACTGTAGTATGCCAGACTACGATTAGTATGTCCCAAACCGTAGCATGCAAATATAGTATGTCCCCGGATGGTGTACTATGTCCGGCGGATTTTTTAAAGTATTCAGCCCTGCATGCTTTTTGGGTTGTTATTGCCCACAATCCTTTGCGACACAGAATGGGAGGGGTTTCCCGTCCTAAAGACGAAAGATGGCAGATGCCAATTCAAACTTTGCAGGCTTCATCATGCTTAAAAGTGGTCTAATTTTAGATGCAATGTTTTTACGTGTCCCAATGCAGGCATACTCCCTTAATATATACTTAATAGTACGTACTTCACCACCACCTGCTCAGTACGTACTATGCATATTGAGGAGCAAACCCAGTCAATTAAAAGTCAGGGATATCAATCTGTTCAGTTAGGAATCATAAGTAATGCAAGCAATTGTGAATAAATGTCATCTGACCCCACTAAGTAGTTCCACAAACTGTCCAGGAGCTCACTGTTCTCCGGATCCATGTTATATAATATGTTATATATATATTACACAATGTAATTTCAAGATTTTGATGTTTAATATATTTTGGACATAGAAAACCGATGTGTGATTTGAGTGTTCCCTACATTCTTTGAACAGTGTAGAATAGAAAGCATCTATACAGAAGCAGAGTTTATTATCGCGGGTAACCAATGTACCCTGAAAAAGGTCCTGCTTAATTACTACCAGCATACTAACTGCCTAACCCGCGGCGAAAAAAACTTTAGATCACTTTTTAGATCACTGTTATATGCCATTCAAAGCATTTCCTCAGCTGCCCTTTGGCAGATTAATCCATGAAGCCTTTCTACCCATGGCAGATCAGACCATGAAGCCATTCTACTCGCATCATCTAAAACAAATCACTAGAGAGAGGGCATGACCTTCAAGGTTGCAATGAACTGGAACAGCCAATCGGAAGCCAAACGTGTTAACCCCTGCAAGGCTACTGTGCCAGATGGCATCTCCAGCAGGGGTATGCAGAGGTATTCACCGACAGCTTCAATACCTGCCTCCACCAGGATGCAATTGCACTCTGCTTCAAGAAATCCACAATCATCCCTGTTCCTAGGAAAGGGAAGGTGACAGAGCTGAATGACTACCATCCTGTAGCACTCACCTCTGTCATCATGAAGTGCTTTTCTTCCCACCTGGGCACTAGTAATTCATACCTGAAGATGCTGTTCCTTGATTACAGCTCGACCTTCAACAATACTCATCAAAACGATCACGGCCTTAGGCCTACACCACACCATCTGCAAATGGATCCTAGACTTAGTCTGGATGCCCCGAAGTGGTGAAGGTGGGCAACAACATCTCATCCCCAAGGATCCTCAACATAGGGGCCCCACAGGGCTGTGTTCCCCTTCTGTACTCACTATACACCCATGACTAACAGGTTCATCAAGTTCGCTGACTACACTATAGTTGTAGAGCTGTTCACCGACAATGAGTCGGGCTACAGAGAGGAAGTTAATGTACTGGCAGCGTGGTGCATTGTTAACAACCTCTCCCGCAACGTCAAGAACACAAAATCACTGATTGTGGACTACTGAGTGAGAAAGCCTTAACACTCTCCGATCCTCATCAATGATGAAACCGTTGAGAGGGTCGCTGACGTCAAGTTCCTCTGAGTCCACATCTCTGAGAGGCTGGATTGGTCACTGCACACATCAATCATAGCGAAGAAGGCGCTGCAGCGTTCGTGCAACCTCAGGAGGCTGAAGAAATTCGGTCTGTCCAAAAGAGCCCTCACTGTTTTCTACAGGGGCATAGCATGAGGCTGTTAAATGGCCTGAACCACTAACATGGCTATACAGGCCTCCATGGACAGTACTCTTTTTGGTCAGATCATGAACAACTTCTTTTCTCATAGAAAATTACACAATAATTCAATAATCTACATATCTGTGCCCTCCCTTTATTGATTTTAACATTACAACTGCATTGCTGAGCTGCGACACAAGATTTTTACTGTACAGTACATGCAATTACATCTGCATCTCAGTAAACTTGAAACTTAAAAACTTGAGGGTGTTTTGGAAGATGGATATTTCAAGTTTTCCAATTGAGCCACTGGCTATCACTCCACTGATATCTAGTAGTAGTCTTATAGGCTACAGAAGGCCACATTTAAAGCAAGTGCCCACCAGACCTTCCGCGAATTGTTCCGAGAATAAGATTACCTGAACACTCACCACTTCACTTGAGGTAGTCCCAGCTACAGGAAATAACTGAGCTTCTGTTGCAGTAGTAAATCAAGCCTGAGCCAAAGCTCCTGAGCCCATCTGAAGCTTGGCTCTGTAGAACCATCCGGGAACACTTTGTTGAATAATGTGCCCCAGTGCCTCTCTTCATCTTCTCGCCTCAGCAAACACAGTGCTATTTTAAGCTGTGCTCAGGCTAAGGCTCTGTGGCAGGTCTGTACTGTGTTGAAGCCTGGGAGAATCACAGCTCCCTGCCTGGGACCATGAAGCTGCATGCTTTAACTTTATCTTCATGCTCGACGGGACAAAGACTGTGGAGCAAACATGCATCCATCCACAAATTCACTACTGAACACTGCAGACTGTATACATGACACAAAACACTTCACTACCCTACCAGTACATGTCATTAATTACAGCTACATAATTAACGAGCAACAATTAACAGTTAAAACAAAGAAAAATTATCCTTGGGCCTGATCAGGAGAATGCAGTGTTACAGAGCATTCCTGTCATGTCATCTCTATTTATTACACTCCGCTCTGAGACATTTAATAAACGTGACCTCTGTATATGCAGCCTGGCTCTACCTGCTGTTGTTAAAGTGACAGGTCAGACTGAGGTATTTACAAAGGCAGAGTAGTTACAGAGTCAAATAACAGAGAGGTCTGCTTGGAGAGACAAGAGCCAGCAGCAAAGAGAGAAATGAGCGTGATGTTTATCCCTGAGGATCTGGAGGCAGCTGTCATGCTGCCTTGTAGACAAACAGCATATGAAAGATATGAGACGGCGCTCTGTATTGGTGAGAAACATAATTTCGATACAGCGGTTAGCCTAGATTCTCCAGAAATAACATGATGAATCTCGGGTTTCTGTTGTGAATTATGTGCAGAAGATAGAAGCACACGTGATGCAGGTGCAAATAGGATGTGTGTGTGTGTGTGTGTGTGAGACAAACACCAGGGGAGAGAGATGAGGTGAGAGGGAGGCTCCTTTGCCGCTTGGCCTACATACAATCACTATGGCGATGTAAAGTCTCTGGAAAGACAAAGCAGCGAAACAAGGACTCGCAAGACATCCACACTTCAAATGCCAATCATACTGTATCTCCTCCTGCCAATTACACTGCATCTCCTCCTGTCAATCATGCCATATCTACTCGTGCCTCTGAGATTGACTTGACTCCTTGGCTAACTGGATGTAATTAATGACTGATCTGAGTGAGGGCATAAACATCAGCTGAAGGGAGGACTGGAACAGCAGCTGAACACTCCTTTGTGAGTTACATCTGTACCGAATTGCAACGCGTTGTATGGCCTGAAGATAGTATCACTTGCCACCTGCCCTGCTTCGTGGCATACGGACTCCAGGACAATGAGATGTGCAGGAATGAATATTACTGACCCCCTCACCACCATTCACCTCAATTTCCATACATTTTATTTTGTACAGATCAATCATGACCAGAAACTCATACCACACAAAATGTCTCTTCCTCTGTCGTATCAAAATTAATATGAATATGCTCAACAGTTTAAACCAACTCCAAATCTTTAGCTGCACTACAGTGCAGTCAAAATGTTCATCTCTCTGTATGTAGACTATACTGATACTATAAATGTGTATGATATACAGCATATTTGCCACTTGTGTTTTATTATCATTTATTGGACAGTAACCATTTTTTGCACTTTGAGTGTAAAATAATACAATAAAAAAAGGTTGAATGAAGACTGTCAGCTTTAATTTCAGGGTACACTCATATCAGATGAACTGTTTAGAAATCATATAACATTTTGTATATAGTCCTCCCCAATTTCAGGCACCAAAAAAACATTGGACAGTTCAACATAATGTAGAATAAGGTAACAATTGTTTACATTTGGTTGTATATCCTTTGCATGCAATGACTGCTGAAGTTTGCCATGCATCAACATCACCAGATGCTGGGTATCTTCCCTGGTCATGCTCTTCCAGGCCTGTACTACAGCCATCTTCAGTTCCTGCTTGTTCCTGAGTATTTATTGTCTTCAGCCTCCTCTTCAGCATGTAAAATGCATGTTCAATTGGATTCAGATCTGGTTATTTACTCAGCCAGTCAAGGACTGTGCCAAAAGACCCAAAGCTTGCTTTGTTGCCCTACTGACACTGGTGGAAAATACGAAGCATGCAGAGCTTGATGGACTGTACAAATGTAACATGGCAGACAGCATTGGCCAAAATGATAACTTTATTTTCTATTGTCAGATTTCTTTAATTTCTTTAGAATTTTTTAGTGTTAGTCACAGCTTGACAGGAAGACGTCATTTCTTCCAGACCATGAACAGCAAGTGCATCTTAACCAGCAGCTGGTGTTCATGGTTGTGCAGACCAAAGACTGTTGGAGTATACAGAGTGCAAACTCAAAGATCCTAGTGTCCTTGGGCCATTTTGAAGCAGGGAAGCCCAGCAGGCCTACTACACCCTGCCTCCTCAAGAGGCTCAGCAATACCACCAGGTTAAAAGAGAAGATCCTACCATGGACATTCTCACCCACCGTCTCCCATTCCAAGACTGGAAGGCAGTGGGTAACGGAGCCCCGGCCTGCCTCCAGGACATGGTGGACCTGATAGAGCGCATGGAGGCTGTCCTATCCATTGGTGAGGGGAACCCCTGATGAGCCCATACCCACCAAGCCTGGGAGCTGGCCCCAAAAAGCCAAGTCTGTAGGTGTTCCCCAGCCTGTCTGGAGACAACCCCCCTATGGCCAGCCCAAGCAACACTCATACCTATCCTCATCATCGACATCCCATTCGACAGAGTTGGACTGGACCTACTGCGGCCTCTTCCTAGATCCTAAAACATCCAACAAGTGCACACGTCTGTCTACCACCCACAAACAGACAGATTAGTGGAGTAGTTAAATCAGTCCCTCAAAAGGATGATAAAGCAGGTGAATTTGAATTATTCGCTGTGTCAGGGCGTGAATACAATATATATGCAGCAAAGTACAGATAAATCCTGGAGGAAAACCTGCAGGATTCTATAAGAGACTTGGTACTTCTGAGAAAATTAATCAGGACAATGAACAATAAACAATAAAGTCAAAGCCACAATGGAGTGGTTTAAAAACAAAATGTCCTGGGTGACACCGGCAAAGCCCAGACCTCAAACTTATCCAAAATATGTGGAAAGATGTGAAATTAGCAATTTTCCAAGGAGGAATGGGAAAAATTTCTGTGTCAAAATGTGCAAAGCTGGTAGAGAGTTATCAAATAGACTCATGGCTTTAATGGTGTCAAAGGTGCCTAAATATAGGGGTTGACTACATATTTTCTGTTATGTGTCTGTAATTCATTTAGAATAATTTCTAGATTTTATTTTTCAATTTGACATCATAAAACATTTTGTGTTGATCAGAGGCAAAAACCTGAATCTCAATTAAATCAATTTTGATTTAAAATAAATAAATAAATAAATAATGTGCAGGGGGTTTGGGGTATCTTTCAGTCTGAAGTCAGACCTGCCCCCTGTTGATGGGGTTTGAGCCAAGGCTTGGCCAACTGCCTGTGTGTGCCCTTCCTCAGTCTCTCCCCCCTACATACATGCCTCCCTAGCTTCTGTTTCCTTACTGTCCTGTCAATACAAATAACAAATACCCCTAAACATAAATCTTAAAATACATAAAATTCCAGAGGGCTAAAACCATTTGAGAGACACTGTCTATAAGTGTATGTCAACTTTGAGCAGAAAACACTATGTATTCAGCACTGTACAATATGGCAGTTGTGTTAATGAACCAAATAAAGCTGATTTTAATTCTGATAATCTTTAAATTACACAGGTTTCTAAGAACTCACACTGGCCATAACAACAACATTAATCAAAGTGCCTTTATTTAGAACATCTGCTGGGCATACAAGGACAATAAGTCTCAGACCAGGACTTTTTCCTCATCAGAGTTTTACAAAGTCAATACCAGCCCTTGCCCGCAGTAGCAGTGACAGCTGTCTGTGGCATAAAGAGAGCTGGGCGGATTAAGGCTAATACTATCCACGTCTCCCTCCTGGATCCATTACAGTTGTAAGGTGGTGTAATCCCATTATTCTGATCTAACACATCCAGCTCAGAAAGAGAGGCCATAGATACATCACAATGCTTGTTCAGACATTTCCTACTTAACATGTGACCGGTTGTCGAAGCAACCTATCCCCTCTGTCAGAGAAGTCAGCTTGTTTATGACACTCTGCATCTCTCACTGTGGAAATATTCTCCCACAATTCTCTAGGCTCAACCTAGATATTGAAAAACAGAACAATCAGATGGAGAAAAAAATAGCAGGACTAGCAAGCAGATGGCAATGTTTGCACTCTGAGGTGGGTTGAAAGCCATTTGTCATTCAAATATAATTTACTTTCAAATGGATAAAATAAATAAATAAAATATCTATATTCCAGACTCATTTAATCAATTACTACATTTTGAATAAGGACTTCAGGGCTAGCTATATGTGTTGCAGAGGGATTTGACTTCGTCATACAACCATGCCCCTGGGTATGTCATTTAGCTCCAAATTCACACATTTACTGGACTGATTATTGGACTTAATCCTCCACGGATGTAATCTTTTTAATTTTACATTAAATGTTTATTCTATTCTAAAGGTATTATATTTAGGCTTCTGGAGCAATATGTAATGTTTACAAAATAAGTAAAATTTCCAGAAAAAAGTTCTAAAATGCACCAAACCCCGTGCGTACTAAATACTCCAAAAAGAGTGGTTGTCTTCTCTACCTCAACACCCTCCAAGTATGAAAACATACAGTAGAACAAGAGACCAGCATAACGCATATAGAAACAGTATTTTAGAAGGAAAAGCATTGAGAGGCTGTTTGTCTGTACCTGTATGGATGAAGAGAGGTGCTGTCTCAGTGTCTGGCCTGCTGTCCGGGCTGCTCTGCTGGGTAGTGCTGGAGGTGTGCCTCCCTGCGTGTGTTTGAGTGTGGGTGTTTGTGTCTCTGCCTGAGCATTAATATGAACACGTTTCAGTTCCGACTCTAAGGGTGCAGCATTCTCTCTTGAGCAGAACTGTGACTGAGCGTGCGTGCCTGGAGAAGTGTGTGTTTGGAGGAGTGTGTGTACAGTATGTGTGTGTGTGTGTGTCTTTGCTGTTCTGCGAGCTGAGTGCAGCGCTCAGCATTAAAGCGGATCTTGCTCGGCTGTGTCCTTGCTGCAAGCTTGCCAGTGATTACCAACCTCTCGTACTGATGTCCCAAGGGCAACGTACTGCTGGTAGGACAGGTGTGTACACACACACACACACACACACACACACAGCCCCTCCCAATCCACTACATACCCTCGTCACACTCAACTTCACAAGGCTTCCAGCCAATCACAAAAGAGGGAAGAGCTAAAGATTTCTATAACCCATTGAGTATGAGTTATCTAGCCAATAGGAAAACAGAACATAAAGATTTGTGTAAGCGTTAATACGATTGAATGAGATAGATGCAATGCAATAATGAATTTTGACTCATTTAATATTAGAGACTGCTTTGTCTTTTACCAAATTAACATTAAAAAACAAAATTATGTGATCTACAGAAGGTTTACAAATAGTCTTATATTCAAACCATATATCAGTCAGAATATTGCTGATATGAGTAAATTTTTATGTTTGACAACCTGCTGAATATGATTCCTTGTCTAGGGGCAACCTGATCCAGGCATTTTCTTCAGCATTCTAAGGTAAGATGGGGTTATATTGTACCTCCTGTTGTTTGGAGAACAGAGCCAGACAGAGGCGCAGAGCACAGCACGTCTCCCTAGAAAGCTCACTAGTCTCCATGGCCTTCAGCAGGAGAGGAGCAGCCAGATCTAAACACAGAGGGACCAGTGAAGATGTACAAACTTACAATCAACACTATCATATTCCAGAAGGTTCAGGGCTGCCACATCAACCAACAGCTACATATAGAGGACCACATAATTTTTAGCCAAAGGAGAAAAATTATTAGAAATTCTAAGAGAATTTTTTATTTATTTTTTAGTTGAAATAAAATAAAAAAATTAAAAATATATATTAAATTAAAAGAATAAATAAATAAAAATGAAAAATTCCATGACAATAATGCAAAAATAGGTTACAGAAAAATAAATGCACATCATTTCAACAAATTCAAAGATTATTTCAAATATTTGACTGGATTTGGAAAAAAGCACATGGTAAAAAATTAATGGAATAAAAAAATATATATTATTTTCGAAAATTCACTTTTTTCAAGTAATGGCATCTTGAATATGTCAACTTATTTTATCTTTTTTGTTGTGATCCTGCCCCCGCATTTTCTTCCCTCCCAATCGGTCCGTCAGCAGCTCTGCAACTCCCTCGCACTGCTCAACCAACACTGAAGAATTTAGTCAGATCATGTATGGGATGATTATGCTCACCAACTCTCCTTTTATTCCCATAGCAGCCAATGACACAGAGGTATTCTTTGCAGCATGAGATGAAAATGATTTTGTTATGGAAGGCACAGTTCTTCGTTTTGTACCACCTTCAGGGACCCTATAGGGGCTTACCAGCTCTCTCCCCATGATTTCAACCCAAAACATGACTCCGCCACCGCCTTGCTGACATCGCAGCCTTATTGGGACATGGTGGCCATCCACCAACCATCCACTACTCCCTCCATCTGGACCATCCAGGGTTGCACGGCACTACTCAGTAAACAAGTATGTTGGGCCGACATGTATTTCTGGGCCGACTGCAACCGTTTCTGCTTGTGAGCATTAATTAGGGGTGGCCGAATATTAGGTTTATGCACAACTGGAAGCCTCTGGAGGATCCCACACTTTGAGGTTTGCAGGACTCCAGAAGCACCAGCAGCTTCAAATACGTGTTTGCTGCTTTGTAATGGCATTTTAGCAGCTGTTAAAACCTTAAACCGATGAATTTGTCTGGCAGTAACCTTCCTCATTATGTCTTTATCTGCTCAGCCACAAATGTCTTCACAATACGATGATTAAGTTTTTGTGAAATATCTAATGTTTTTACACCTTGTCCAAGGCATTGCACTATTTGATGCTTTTCTGCAGCAGAAAGATCCTTTTTCTTTCCCATATGTCTTGATACCTGTGGCCTGCTTAATAATGTGGAATATTCTTCTTAAGTAGTTTTCCTTTAATTGGGCTCACTTGGCAATCTTATTATCACAGGTGTCTGAGATTGATTTCAGTGATCCAAAGAGCCCGGAGACACAATACCATCCATGGGTTTGATTGAAAAACAAAATATTTAATGTTTATGACACTTAATTCCAATTTGAACTAGAACTGCAAGCAGTTTTGACGGGGTCCAAGCCATCCCTGGCGAGTCCCCGCTGGTGCAAGTCGCCCCGATGACCTGCGGAGCCAACAAAAGCAGAACCTATGAAATTGGAACCAAAGGCGTGATGGCTGTGACGCAAAAGCTGGAAAATATCATAACACCCAAGATACAAGGTCTGTAGTAATTTGTACGTGCTCTGATATTTCAAATACATTTTAAAATGTTAAAAGAAGTGCTTTGATAATGGTAAAAAATGTCAGAGAAGATTAAAAAAAGTTGTCATTAGCAAGAAAACATAGGGGTTTATAAACTAAGAAAGCAGATGATGAAATACCATCACATAGTATGTCGATCTGTAAACTGTCGTTCGGAAAACAGGTTTTTAGATAGCAGAGGTAATCAGAGTGCCATATACATGAACTATTTTTTGGTTTAATTTGTCCTAATTGTACAGAGACAGGAATTAACTTAACATCAATCCACAAAATGATGGGTCCTCTAGTAGTTTAATGTAGTAATTTATTTATGTCTAACCGTCTTGTCTGTACAACTGTGCCTTACACACTAAACAAAACGGAACATTTAGCAAAAAAATTCAGTAACTTTATCCCATATCCCTTCACTGTTCAGATTAGGTCTCTACTTTATACTGCGGCCAACAGTTCATGTAGCGCATTTGAATGAACTGATCTTTGATTAAATTTTTCCTAATTGCGTGGGACAAGGCTTAAAGTTAACATTAATCCGCAAAATCATGGGTTCTCTAGTAATTTACTATAGTAATTAATGAATTTCTGCCCATCTTGTCTGTACACTTTGCCTTACACATTAAACAAATCAGAACCAAATAATGAGTTACCTACATTTGTTCCAATGGAAAAAAAAATGTACAAAACTTTTAGCAACATGTTTTCTGTAACTTTGTCCCATTTCCCTTTCACTGTTCAGGTCAGGTCATTAATTTAGGCTGTTACCGACAGTATACATTATAGATAGTTGTTCCTGAAAATGTTTTATATTGTTTTGTAGTACAATTTTGTACTAGATTAGCAACAAACCAATTCTAACACTGCACACTCCAAACAGGAAATAAAGTTTGCCTAATACACAGGCACATGATCCAGCGTACTCTAATAACCCCAACGAGTGGCATTTTGTCAGAATATAACATAGATCATCTGCTTAGAAATATAGGAAATATTGGTTAGGATAGAACACCACAATTTTAAATCTGCTAAATAAAATTATATTACATTAATTAGGAATTCCTCTTGTCTTTGCTTGAAACAGATTGTAGCCTATACGATTGCGCATAGTTTAACATAGCAAAATTATTTTGATAAGTTTTGGTCAGGTCCATCGGGAGATACTAGATACCAAGTTTTGTGTAGATCGGTGGCACGGTCTAGGAGGAGTTTGAAAAAGTTGGTTTACGCATGGTGCGATATTATAAAAAAAAATTGTTATCCGAAATGGGCGTGTCCTATATCATTAGATTCACCCTAATTCAATGAACACATAGATATAAAAGTTTATATTGTGCAATGTGGAATGTGGAAGTTATAGGTAAAAAAATGTTTGACATCATTATAGCGCCACCTAGTGGCCCACATGTGTAATTTTTTTATGTGAGTTCCGGTAGCCATTGCACATCTACACTGTAAATTTAAAGTTACTCACATTAATGGAAGTAGTAAATCCTAAAATTTGCCTAATCACATAAATGTTGATTAAAGCGCCCCCTAATGACCGATCTTCACCAAATTTGGTACCGTACATCGTAGTGGGACATTGAACAACAATCTCAGGTTTTTTGAAGATAGCATTTAATTTGGAAGCAATATACTAAAGTTCATATTTCATAGATAGCTACGAAAATTTGTTTGTTCGTCAATTGTGCATAGTTTAACGTAACAAAATTATTTTGATAACTTTTGGTCAGGTCCGTCTGGAGATGCTAGGTACCAAGTTTCGTGTAGATCGGTTGCATGGTCTAGGACGAGTTCAAACACATTGGTTTGCACATTGCGCAAAATTGTGAAAAATCTTGTTATCAAAAATGGGCGAGTCCTATATCATCAAATTCAGCTCAGTTCAAGGTACACTTGGATATAAGGATTTCTATTGTGCAATCTGTAATATGGGAGTTATGGGCAGAAAACACGTTTCTCACCATTATAGCGCCACCTAGTGGTCCACATGTGTAAGTTTTGGAATGTGAGGTCAAGTAACCATTGCGCATGTACACTGTAAATTTGAAGTTACTCACATTAGTACAAGAGGTAGATCCAAAACTGGGTCCCATAGGCCACGCCCCTTTTGACAAATCAGTACCCCACTGTAGGGGTGGCCTCAAGAGTGGCCCTAGATGGTAGCCTCAAAATTTGGTAAACATCAGATGAACCGTTGATGAGATATAAACCCCTAGTAGCCATTTTTCATAAAATTTGTTGGGGAGCCTCAGATGATCATGTCAAACAAGAATCTAAAGTTTTATAATGATAGCTTTTTTTTGGCCAAGATATGGCAAAGTTTATACTTAAGTAGCTAGCTACACAAATTAATTTTTGCGCAATTTCCGCAATTTTCATCCGATAAAAATTATTTTGATAACTTTTTGTGTATCTTCTATGTGCAATGTAGGGTTTGGGAGTTATAAGGGCAAACACGTTTTTTCTGCTATAGCGCCACCTAGTGGTGGAAGTGGCTGAATTTTTCTGTCTGAGGTCCCAGCGGTGATCTGGACCAGTCCTGAAAATGGCACCCCCACGATCATGTACGGTTTAGGCTGTAGTAACGGTTTTACCGGAAGAATAATAAGAAGAATAAAAAACCTTAGGAAAACAATAGGGTTCCACAGCCCTGCTGGAGCTTTGAACCACGTTCCTTTGCAATGACGGTTCCCAGCCCCTTCGGGCTTGGACCCCTAAATACGAAACCTTAGGAAAACAATAGGGTTCTACAGCCCTGCTGGAGATGTGAACCGCGTTGCTTTGCAATGACGGTTCCCAGCCCCTTCGGGGTTCCCAGCCCCTTCGGGCTTGGACCCCTAATAATAATTTGGAACACGTTGTACTAGGTTGCATATACTTTACTTTAAAACATTTGGCTGATGGTAGTAATGGTAGTATTAGTAAACGTCAGATCTTACACTATTACAGAATTAAAATCTGTATTACACAGATGGACAAATTAGTTCTCAAAGTCGGCTTGTGTTCATAGATTGTTCAGCTATTTAAAACATGACAATTCACACCAATAGCGCTTCGCAAAGTGCCATACATAGTTATTCACCCTCCTTGGACGTTTCCACCTTTTGTGTAGTGTGACCTGGAACCTGGAATGAAATAGGATTGTATTGGGATTTTTCCATTTGTTGAATTTGTCAAACTGAAAACTTTGAAGGTGCAAAATATGTCTTATTGTGACACAAACGTTAAGTACAAAAAACAAACATTTGTTGGATACAAAAGTATCAACCCCCTTGCTATGAAACCCTTAAAGAAGCTCTGGTGCACCAAATGCCCTCATAATTAGGTGAATGGAGTACACCTGTGTGCAATTAAAGTGTTACCTGAACATAAATACATGTGTTTCTGGAAGGCGTCAGAGTTTGTTAGAGAGCTTGTTAAACAGCATCATGAAGTCCAGGATAAAGTTCTGGAGAAGCACAAAACAGGGTTGGGTTATAAAATAATATCCCACATTTTTACATCCCACAAAGCACTGTTAAATTCATTGTTAGAGAATGTCACTTGTAATGTGATTTCAGACAGAATCCTAATTTAACCTTACACTGTTACTAGGGTGTTTATAAACATACAAACAAACAAAGCAACAGGCCCTGATAACATGTCAGCTTTCCTTTTAAAAACCTTTGCAGAAGAATTGTCACCGGCCTGGCATAAACTATTCCAGCTCTCTATAGACACATACACAGTACCAGAACTCTGGAAAAAATCTATTATTATTCCAGTACCCAAAAAAGCATGTCCTCAGGAGAACTATAGCCGCTTTCCGACCGCAGGGATTTTTGCAGTTCCTAGAACATAACGTTCCTATAACCATTTTTTTCTCGTGTTCCGATAGAAGAAATTGCGGGATTATTTAGTTCCTCGCACTGCCGTTCCTATAACCTTTTTAGCTCCTACTCCAGAGCAGGGTCTTTCCATTTTCCCTTTTCCCAGGTCCACGTTGA
>JACXGM010004997.1:0-12154 GCA_016801145.1 Umbra pygmaea
ACACAGTCCTGTATGACACAGTCGTGTATGACACAGTCCTGCATGACAAAGCTCAGGCTTTTGCTCATTTCCAGTCTGATTTCCTAAGGTTACAAAATTATCTAATAGGTCTTATGTGCTGAATGCAAATGAAACAAAATCTACTCTCTATGTCCAGAAATTAACATTTAGATGGTCTCAAGATTAGCACTCTAGGTGGTTAATTTATAGAATGTGTTCCCTCCTACAAATATCAGGGACTTTCGATAGACAAAGATTTTTAATTCAAACCACACATTGATTAGTTGGTGAACAAGCTGAGGGTCAAAGTTAACAAACTGTTGGTGAACAAGCTGGATTCTTTGTCTCATCAGCATAGATCTGAAATTGTAGAAGCTACCTTTATGTTTTCAACTGACTATGGTGATGTGATATGTCCACACGCTTCAGCCTGAGTAAAGTTTAGTTACTGGTGTAAATATACGCACACATCATTGTTTTTTTATACAGTTCAGTTGGTTTATACTACCTGGTCTATAGAAAAGCCTGACATTGGTTGATGTTTATTTTGTAAGGTATTATACTTTCTTACCTGAAAAATAAACTGGAATATCAGCACTTACCTAAATCGCTCACAATAATGCTTAGTGTTAGACATATCTGGGACACAATCGGAGCTAGGGAAACTGCTTTTGTCTTATATTCCCCTCACTCATGGAATGTTTTTACAGAGTGACCTTATGCTAGATTTTTTGGTTCCTTTAGGGCGTTTGAAATACATTATAAATTAACTATTTTCTGTTGAATGTAATTGTTTTTCTTAATTATGTTTCCTGTAATTGTGTTTTTGAATTTGCTGTTGATAGGGCTCAGCTATTAAAGAGACCATGGTCTGGGGGTTTGCGTGGCGTAGTGGGCTAGGTAGGTCGCTGCATTGCAGAACAGTCTACGTCTTGATAGTCAGTGGCCTGACTATGGGTTTTGACTTTCCCCGGACCTCCTGCACAAGGCAGCGCAAATTGACATAGCACTGTCCGGGATTTGGGTTAGATAAGTCAGATTATCTATCCTGCCACATCGCTCTCCAGCAACTCCTTGTCTCCAGATCAGGCACCTGTAAATTGCGGAAGTATAGATGGTGAACGTAAACATTCCATGCATGATCCGACTAAAGGCTTTCGTGTTGGATGAACAGTGCAAAACGAATCAGCGGCTGGGTGGCATGTGGTTGTATGAACCATGTGTCTACCCCTCGTCATCCCACAGCTCTGTCCAAGGAGTTGCAGACCTGCCGACAAAGCAGGGTTAGTGGGAATTGGGAGAGTAAGAAAATGGGGACAAAATCACAAAAATAAAAAAGAGACCATGGCCTCAGACTGGTTTGTCTGTATAAATGTCCCAAAAAATTACTATAAATGGTTGTGACTTTGTATCCTCACAGTGATGGCTGGGCAGACAGAGATGAGGTGGTTGAGGGGTATGAGCAGGAGGCTGTTGGTGGGATCACTGTGAAGCTGCAGTCAGAGGAGGTCACATCCTTCGATGACTACTACCTGAAGCTCCGCCTTGAAACCAACACCAGGAACCCATGGTTTCCTGAGTTTTGGCAGCATAGGTTCCAGTGTCGCATCCCAGGGCACCCACTGGAGAACGCAATCTACAGGAAGAACTGCTCAGGTATATGACAATATGAAGTTATATGAGGATTGATGACTAAAATGTAAACTAACATGAGGTATTTTTCTAGGATAACTGAACTGAGATTTTTAGATTTCATTAAATTGGTTCAAATTTCATGAATCTAGAACAAAGATTGATGATGTCTGTGCTTTGTTTATTCATTATTTTATTTCTGAAACGTTCTCCTGGCAAACCAAAGATGATCTAGGTAAACTGAATTATCAAGACACATTGGATCTCACAAAATTCATTTATTAGTGAAAGCTATATTGATCACATGAAACAATGCTCAAAAAGCATGTTTTCAAATAGTTTTTGTCCACTTTGCCCTTATAGATTTTATTTGAACTATACTTTAACTTTATGTTTTCAAACCTTGCTTATCAGTCAGTTACCATTGCTTAGCACATCATTAACTGTAGAGAAATCACTGATGTTGTGTAGTCTTGTCCTGTCTGTCAAAGAGGTGGGTCAATATATAATCGAGGGAGATTTTGAGTTTGAATAATTCTGGGAAAAAATATATTTATTTACAATATATTATTATCTTCCCTGATAAATCATCCCTGAAATATTTTGTTTTTAGTCATTGCCAAGCTCAGGCATAATTGATTTCAGATATTTAGTTTTAAAAACAAGAAGTTTACTCATTATTTTGTCAACTAAGTTACGGACAAAACCTATAAGTTTTAACTTTAAGTAAACGGCAGAAATTTAAAAAAATCATTACTCTTGGAAGAATATGTGTCTATTTACCTACCTTTTCAATTAAAATACCCAATTAATTAAGAAAATACACATTTTGTTCAATTGAAACCCCAAATTTCAAGTACTGAAGTAAACGGTCTGTATATTTTGTTTCCAAACTGCTTGATTCATTATCATTTTCTTGATGAAATTATGCTGAGGTACATATTTGACAGCTACTAAGTTTCTAAATATTTATTTGGAGAATAGGGAACCATTGAAATACATACATTTTTTTAAAACATAATGGTAACTTAATTGACTGCCCAGTATCATAGTTGACAAAAGTAACATAGTTGACTGGACATGACAAAGTAGGATGATGTATTTAACAAAAACAATCCTAAACTATATCAATTATTATATGTTAGCTAATCTTTTATTGCATTTAATCAAGACCTGTTGAATAGTTCATGACATAAAGGAGAAATACAGATGCACATCAGTTTACAAGGATCAATCACAACTTTATTAACAAGTACATATATCATAAGCTAGAGATCCTAAAATAGAAAAAAACAACAACAAAAGTATCAAAAACAGCACTTACACAAAAATTGCATTTTGAAAATCTTGTTTGTGGAATGAAATACAGTAGTGCATTGTAACAAAAAATAAAAGTGCACTGCAATAAATAACAATAACCAAATAGTGTTTTATTCTGTTGGTTAACAGAATAAGTGTGCTGCCTTGGATCAAAATTTTAATAGTGCAAACAGTTGTATCTCAAAAACATTCATATGTCAGAACCCAAGTAAAACATTGGCATACCCTCCAACTTCCAGGCACCCATGAAACCGGCGGAGACAGAACACACTCCCCTATTTTCTAACCCAAAAACATGGCCAATTATGATTTGTTTTTCGATGACTTTGTCAAGTTCAATCAAGTAGTGTGTGTGTGTTTGTTTGTGTGCGCGCGTGTGTGTGTGTCTTTATCTGTGCGTGTGTGTATATCAGAGGTGTATAGTTCAGGTGCCAGAAAGTAGAAATCCTGTCCAGCAGCTGTCCCAACCATCACTAAACCAGCTTCTCTACCAGGTAGATGAGCTCGTTAGTAAAAACACCGGTTCTAGATGTAGAGGCAGATCCAAAAACATGGCAGGATTTTTACTCTGGCACCTGGACAATACACGTCTGGTGTCTATATGTGTGTGTGCTTGACCGTGTGCTTGTGCCACGTGTTTGTTAGCGCGCGCGTGTGTGCTCATGTCCTTAGCCATTAAGATATGATTTGGCAATATCTTCCCACACATCTCTTTTTATTTCAACATGACGTACTGTCACGTGCTGTGGGGCAGGAATCAACCTGAGCACATCCTCAAATGGATACCAGAGCGCATCCTCTCGCATTGGCCATTAGTAACGATTGTGTCCCGCTATGTGCATACACTTAACATGAACATGTGTCTCACTCAATTCAACAATGGTTCCAGGGTAAACCTCATCGTCATATCTGATGACACAGCACTGACCAACAATGTCATCTCTATCCCACTGTACTTCAAGGTCTGGTTGTTCTTGGTGCAATGGAGGAACAGCAGAGTTGACTTTGAAATCGAAGGCCTGAGCTTGGTAACACTGATATTGCAGAATCTGCCTTGTTGAACACAGACAGCTCACATCACGGTATGTCAGTTTCCCTGGTGCTTGCATGATGACGTGGTGAATCCACTTGGACAACAGCGGGGAGTTGTTGTGGCATCTGCTGTATGGCCTTTTCCACTGTAGCCTCTTCAATGTAAAAGATCTTGACAGCTGTATTGGTGTTTACCAATGCATTGAAAAGATGTTTAGCAGTGGAAATGTCTTCACCTTGGCTCACCAATCTGTCCGCTGTTCTCTTCAGAAGGCCTCCTACCCCAGAAGCTTGTTTCTTTCTGAGTCTCCTCTGTTCCTGGGCTCTTCTCCAGGCCTATCTCTTTGCACATTTTTCCCTCTCACTCTCTTCAGATATGGGCTTATAGTATGCACCTTGCTCCATCTTTTCTCTCCATTTCTGCCGGCCTTTTGCCAAGTATGCCTCCCTTTTTGCAGGATCAGCATCTTGGCGTGCACACCCGGTAACG
This sequence comes from Umbra pygmaea, assembly GCA_016801145.1. Classification (NCBI taxonomy): domain Eukaryota; kingdom Metazoa; phylum Chordata; class Actinopteri; order Esociformes; family Umbridae; genus Umbra; species Umbra pygmaea. The sequence goes on from JACXGM010004997.1 coordinate 4,475, forward strand.
GCGCTGCTTTTCTGCACCAGATAATCGTGGCATTTGCCTGAAAACAAGTTTACTTTTATAAAATTTATTGCCAAGTATTTTATAGTTACTGTACAATTAGAATATTAAATGAACTCCTGAAAACTATAAGAACATGTCATGAATGTCAACTATGTTACTCTTGGTCAACTAAGTTACCTTTGCAGAGTAACATAGGTGACTGGTAACCTGGTTGAGATTTTTGCTGTTTTTAGGGATAAAATCAAAATGCATGCCTAGCACCAGACACCACATGGCATTTTACGGAGAGGTTCTTCTAAATATTATATATACAACTGAGTAAAATTGAAATTCAAAGTTATTTATGAATTCATTGGAGTAACATTGTTGACATATGATAAGTACACATTTGCCCCAAGCACTACTTTAGGTGAAATAACTGAAAATGTGGACGGAGAACATACCTTGGAGTCTTGCTGGTTTTCTCTTCAGGAGGAAATGACATCATGTGGAGAAGGTCATGTGATTTGGAAAGCACACTCTTCCTTGAGGGGTGTATTTGCTGTGGGTAACTTGATGACAGCGACTTCTCGGACACATATTCAATTTGTCAATTTCTATTGAAAATGTGACATATTGCCCAAAAAGACACATTGTTCACAATTACCTCAACTTAATGTAAATAATATAATTAAAACTGTTTTTGAATAAGTTTTTAAAATGTTTTTTTAGGTAATGAGATTGTGGTTGTAATTCATTTCGGACAGTTATTTAGTTGACATTTTAGGGATATCTAGTAAATTTTTATAAATAAATGATTATTTCCATAATAATTAACTATGGAATTTATAAAGACAAGATCATGAAGAACACTAAAGACTTTTAAAATTTTATTTTAATAAGCATGTTTGCGAGATAAATCTCATGGACATGAAAACCCCCTCAATTATATATTGACCCAGGTAATGTAAAAATGCATGCAACACTATAGATTAAAATATATATATTCAGGATGTAGCATGACTTTATGTTTTGATTTACATCTCTTTTGCAATTCTGTTTATATACACCTCTTTTCAGAAATCACAAACCAAGTTTCTCTTAGTAGCTATATAATACAAATACTGTACTTTGTGATCATTTGAGATCAGAGTGCTAGCCTGCTGTTCTGTTACCTTTATTGTTTTCTGTATAGAGCTGCAAGATGGTGAGTGTGTAATCTTCTGAATAAACTCGTAAAGCACGTCACTCGCAATATACATAGAGGTCGACTGATATTATCAAGAGGAAATTATCTGTTTAAGGGAAGGTTTTGTGTAAAAGTTGTTTCTTCTAGACTACAGGTTAATTTAAACCCTGAAATTATGTGCTGCCACAGTATATCTGTTGACCTCTACTATATTAAGCTATTGGGTGTTTTATGCATTGAAGTGAGAGCACAAATTACTGGTTTCTCTCAAAGACTGTGTATTCTCACACCCTCCTGATTTTTATATTGCAGTATAAAACATAGCCCAATAACATTTGAAAGCATTAGATGAGATGCAAACTGGCTGGTCTGCCTTGTAGAACCTTAAGTTGCATGTTCTTATTTGGACTGTATCATTGACCCTATATGTTTAAACACTATGTTCATGTTTGGATTTGACCCTATATGTTAAGACATCATGTTAGTGTCTGAACAATAACCCAATATGCTAAGACACCGTGTTCTTATTTGGACCTCAGCCCTACAGTAAATGTAAGATACAATGTTCTTATTTGGACATTGATCCTATATGTTAATCTATTAATTTCTTAAATGAAGGTTGATCCTATAGAGTGTACGCATCATGAAGTTAGAATAGATACATATACTGGACAATATGTTCAAGGAAATACAATATTTAGTCAAGTTGGTATTATATTGTTGTTCATGCTACAGTTGAATTATAATCAGGTTAGAGGGGTGTGATGAGGACACATGAAACAATATATATTATATTGTAAATACAGTATATTTAAACATTACAAATAGTATTGATTGTCTAAATGAATGCTATTTCCTACCTTATCCATGGTGAAAAGTTATTCTAGGGAGGAAAGTTTCAACTCAAGGACTCATAATAAGTGGGTCATCTAGCCTCCACACAGCAGGGGGTCTGTAACAACAAATCTCATTGTTTATGGTTACACACGTTATGCCCCCCAAAATTATCTGCCCTTGCTCTAACTATTTCTAAGAAACCTTTCCCTTGAATGAGGGCAAATCCATAATCAGGAATGTTTTACCAGCTGGGGCAGGGTACAGTATGTGCTAAAGGAAACATGAATATTCAACACCATATCACAGAGTGTGCTGCCATCTGGGACCAAAATGTAATAATGTGGGGCAAATATAAAAAGTTTTGGGGACTAGGGAAGTGAGTATCAGTTTGGATTTTCTTTCTGTTATTTTCTTAACCTTAATATTGTTTTCCCGTGCCTGACTGGTAAAGCATTTTGGATTATAGTTTAGCCTTAGGTACTGGATACGTTTAACAGTATAATTGAAACAGAGGGCTGGTAATTATTTTTCATGGACAAAATATTTAACCTTCAGCTTCGGAAGAACAACTCTGTTCCCCAGATCTGAAGCATCACTACCCAGTACAATCCGATGGAATGTATAACTCACTCTGCTTGATACTGCCCACAACCATCCAATCAATTGTCGATGTGTTTGTTTGTAATATTATCAGTTAGCATGCTGATTGATGTTGAAAAACCAAGCCCAGCTTCAGACCAACACATCTTATAATCATATTTTTTCAACTGTTTAATTCACAAAAATGTGTTATTTGATTTGAAATATTTAGCAAGCTGGACCCGATAGTATTATAAATAATGTGATATCAGTATGTGCCGTTTGTAGTGCTTCTAGCTTGCTTTATGCTTGTTACGTGATAGGGTGTCCCTAGACGTAATTGTAAATGGTTCTTTTCAAATTGTACTCATATTGTAAATCAACAAATAGCCTGGTATTCCACTGTCTCTATAACAGCTTTATATATCAAACAATTTAATTCATGAGATCTTTGTTTTTGGGAAACAAAGATTCAGGTATATTGACAGAGGAATATATGAGAATAATTATTTTTCGTCCTCTATCAATTAATGAACACTTCACCACAATCATATATCTAATTGAATGCTAATAACAAAACTGTTGGTGGCTTCATAGTAACAAGTGTTTTTTCACACACTAATATATTAATGCTTGTCCCTAGATTTGTCCAGCCAATAGCATAAAACAGAGCAGAACAGTACATCCTTCAAAATAAATAGCGTGTCTTAGGACACCCTATCCTTTTTCCAATATTGCAGTCGAGATATATTGTGCTGTAAATAATTTTGAAAATAAAAAATATAGATTTAACAGTTTTGTCATTCAATAATGGCTATCTTTTGAATTTTGTATTGATTGCATAGCTCTGTAACATTCAATAATATTTGTCTAATGCTTGCAGCATGGGAACGTAGCACTTTGTTTTTTATAGATGTTGTTTCTATAGATCCATCCCTAATATGTCATGTTTAAATTATGTTCGGCAGGTTATGAAAGTCTGGAGGAAAACTATGTCCAGGACAGTAAGATGGGGTTTGTCATCAACGCCATTTATGCAATGGCCCAGGGCCTCCATGACATGCATAGCCACCTGTGCCATGGCCATGTTGGACTTTGTGAGGCCATGGACCCAATCGATGGGAGCCAGTTGTTGGATTTCCTTATGAGGACCTCCTTCACTGGGGTGTCTGGAGAAGATGTGTGGTTTGATGAAAATGGCGATACACCAGGCAGGTGGGTGTAGCCCAGTGTATTTAAAGTCGGTCGTAAAATGTTACACAGAGGTGTCACGTCATAGTGTCAATATCTATGCATACCAACGTCTCCTGTCCATTCAATTTAATTGAATCACTTGTTTCCCCTTTCACAGTTAATGTAAGTCTAGGTGCAAGTGATTGTGATCTAAAATATGTGTAACAGACTGGTCTTCAACCTCCTCATCAGAGCTCTTTTCCCTCAACTCTTAGGTATGACATAATGAACCTGCAGCGCGTGGAACCTGGTGCCTTTGACTACATTAATGTTGGCTCATGGCACGAGGGCCAGCTCCGGATCGACGACTACATGATCCAGATGAATCGTAGCGACATGGTCCGCTCCGTCTGCAGCGAGCCATGCTCCAAGGGGGAGATCAAGGTAGGGGACCAGCTGGTCTGATGCCACTAAACAATTCAGCCCAGCTGGGGGAGGGGGGGCAGCTGGTCTGATGCCGCTGAACTATACGCTTTATTTGTCCCCTGAATTTCATTAACGCTACAACGCCCACTGGATTTTCATTTTGTAATTACAATAAAGTGCATGCAACCTAGCTAGGGTGTTTCAGTTAAGCCACTGCCACAGGTGACATTTGCTGCTGCAACATAGGTTGGAATCTAGCCCATACACCCCTCTATATATTAAACTGTCTCTCTCAAGTTACAGTAAGTATACAGATGTATGAAACTCTGAAAATTTGGAAAAAACAAAGAGGACACTTCAAATTCTTCTTAAATCAACCCCATTGAAAACCTCTGTGTCACACCATCACAGAGTGGGGTGGCGTGGCCATGGACTGAGTTATGGACTCTTTGTTTATATGTGTATACTGTATGTAGTATTATTTTGTATTGCCAGTGCGTTTGTATTGTGGTTTTCTGTTTTCTGTTTGAGTGTATGTATATGGACCTGTGGCGCCAGCCCCCCTGAACAACCGTAGCTATGGATAGGTCTCAGTCTAGTAAATCAAGTTATTTTTATATCTCTTCTAATTACCTACAGCCATTATCTATTAAGTTCCTATATAAGCTCTGGTGTTCAGGGGAGTGGCGCGATTCATTGATTATCTGTTGATGATTGTTAATGTGGTGTGCTGACGTCTGGGGAGCTGTACACTGAGATTCGTTATTTTGCGTACGCTCTCTATGTATATCTGGTTACTGTGTCTATACCACGTAAAAGCGTAGTTATATACTCATATTCCGTGTCATCTGCAACTACATTCTATTGTACATTTCCTGGAACTTATTCAGTAAAACTACAAAGTCTATCATCTACCTGTTTGGTCTCCCTCTCTCTACACCAACACCAAAACGTGACACTCTGGAATGTGATCAAGAGGTAGATGGATGGTCCCAAGCCATCAAACAAAGCTGAGCAGCTTGAATGTGTACTAGGAGCGGCATAAAGTTACCTGACATCAACGTGAAAGACTGGTGGAGAGCATGTCAAGACACATTACAGCCAATTATTGTCATTATACAATTACTATTATTACACCAAATATTATGAACTCTTCCTAAGTTAACACATATTGTGTTATTTTTATCACTACATATATATGTTTAATTTGGGAGAAAGTAAAGTTTCCTCCCTTCCCAGTTCCCTCTCTAATCCTGCCTTGTACGCAGCTCCGCAACGCCTTGTACAGATCTGTGGGATGACGAGGGGTGCACACATGGTTCATCTAACCACATGTCTCCCAAGCCGCCACATGTTTTTGCACAAACATGAAAGCCTTTAGTCATCATGCATGGGATCATTACGTTCACCGACTATTCTTCCACAATTTAATTTACAGGCGCCTGATGTGGAATGATAGATAATCTGATTTATCTAACCCAAATCCTGGGCAGTGCTATGTTAATTTTTGTGCTGCCTTGTGCAGGAGGTCCAGGGCAAGTCAGTGAACCCATGGTCAGGCTCGAACCCATGACCATTGTAATGTAGACTGTCCTGCAATGCAGAGACTTAGCCCACTATGCCACGTGGACTCCCCCATTTGCGAGTAGTTTATGGAATAAAACAAATATGTTCATTTTATCCAAACAAATACAGGAGTAAAAACCAGAGAAAAGGTTGATTCTGCAGTGGTCTGTTAAATTTGTCCAGAGCTGTACAGTGGGCTCCAAAATTACTTGTACCTATGACTGGCAATGCACAAACAATACTGTAAAAAATTTAAACAATACAATTTTAGATGTGATTTTTTATGTAAGAAATTTGGTACTTTATTAATGTGTCAATAGAACAAACCAAAATCATTCATTGATTAAATAAAAAATCTATGTCCTCCAAATCAAGGTTTTACAATCAATGGCATCGTAAAATATTATTATATATAACACCTATCAAAATCAAACCAGGAAGGAATTTCCACTTATTTTTGTGATAACAAAGTCAATGTTCTTCCATGGCCATCTCAGTCGCTGGACCTCAATCCAATGGAAAACCAGCGGGCTGATTTGAAAAGGGCAGTTGGTAAGTGCAAACCCAAGAATGTGAAGGTTATTGAAAGATCTGCATAGAGGAATGGTCCAAAATCCCTCTAAATGTGTTCCTTAACCCTTTAATGTTTGACTCAAACGTTTGGTAGAGCACACAATGGTTGTTTTTGCAGCAAGGACATTAAAGGATTAACCTTGTTAAACATTACAGGAAGAGACTCCATGCTGTTATCCTTGACAGAGGTGGTTGCACTAAGGTCGGAATAAGGAGTGCCAATAATTATGGAACCTTGATTTTAGTGAAATTATTTTTTGTTAAATAATAATGATTTTGGTTGGTTCCATTGACACATTAATAAGAAAAGTAATAAAAAGTAGTGTTTCCCACATGTTGGTATTTCTCTATAATTGTATTGTTGTCACGGTTCCACATGCTATTATAAAGAGAGACAGGCGCGAAGGAATGCCAATAATCCAGATGAAGTTTAATTCAAACACTGGTAAAACATATACTGCCATGATGGGCTAAACAGAAGATGATCCAAAATGATATACCAACAACACGTAACCAGGAGCACGTAACAGTAAACATTGATCAACAAGAGACAAGACCAAACACTCAACCTAAATACAACAACTAACAAGAGACAATGGGAAACACCTGGGCATGAAAATTAACTAGACAGGGATCTATTGGGTAACAGAAACATGTGACAAGACATGGGAGTGAGGAGCGGGAACATAAACCAAAACAAAACACACTGGGTAGAAATCTCAATACAAAACAAGGCAAGGCACAAAAGGGACACTGGGGGGGGACATATATAACAATGCACAGGAGGGAGAAACTAGAACACTGAAACACACCGACAGGACAGAAATCTAAACAACACACAAAGGGTAGCAACTCGAAGGGAACATGTGAAACTGAACATATAACAGAACCACCGTGCATGCACTGAATACAAAAAAGGCAGACATATACACATGAGACCTATAACTAAACAAAAGTGAGGTCCATCTCACAGCCCACCCAGGGCTGGATGTTACAGAATTCCCCCTTAAAACCCCACCACACTGAGGTGGGCAACAGAGAACCTGAGGCCACGGGGAACAGAGGGCGGCCCGGGGTCAGGAGGGACAGAGGGCGGCCCGGGGTCAGGAGGGACAGAGGGTAGCCCGGGGTCAGGAAGGACAGAGGGCGGCCCGGGGTCAGGAGGGACAGAGGGTAGCCCGGGGTCAGGAAGGACAGAGGGCGGCCCGGGGTCAGGCAGTTCAGGCGGCCAGGGCAAAGGGAGTTCAGGTGGCCAGGGCAAATTCAGGGTGGCTGGAAGATCTGACATGGGCAGGGTGGCAGGGAGCCCTGTCGCGGGCAGGGCGGCAGGGAGCCTTGTCGCGGGCAGGGTGTCTAGG
>JACXGM010004997.1:12254-36359 GCA_016801145.1 Umbra pygmaea
ACAAGCAGGGTGTCTGGGAGCCCAGTGACAAGCAGGGTGTCTGGGAGCCCAGTGACAAGCAGGGTTTCTGGGAGCCCAGTCACAAGCAGGGGGTCTGGACGACAGCGGCGGCTGAGCAGGGGGTCCGGACGACTGCGGCGGCTGAGCAGGGGGTCCGGACGACAGCGGCGGCTGAGCAGGGTGTCCGGACGTCAGCGGTGGCTGAGCAGGGGGTCCGGATGACAGCGTCGGCTGAGCAGGGGGTCCAGACGACAGCGGCGGCTGAGCAGGGGTTCCGGACGACAGCGGCTGAGCAGGGGGTCCGGACGACAGCAGCGGCTGAGCAGGGGGTCCGGACTCCTCCCAGGAGGCGTCATCGCCAAACCCTGGCGGTGGCAGGAGGAGTAGGACCTCCAGGTCCGTGGCCAGGAGGGGTTCCGGCGTGGGTGATGCAGAGCAGGCGGCCGGAGACTGTGGCTGTGGGCAGACTGCTGGAGGCTGTGGGCAGACTGCTGGAGGCTGTGAACAGACTACTGGAGGCAGTGGCGCAGAAGGCGGTCCGTCGGCCATCTTGTGGATGTCGGCCATCTTGTAGAGCGGGGCCGTGAGCAGGTCCTCCAGGCCCTCCTCCTGGACATGGCTGCCACAAAGGGGTGCGGAGTCCCCTCCCCACCCCCCATAGCCCCCCCCAAAATTTTCTCAGGGAGACTGTCGGCCTCCACGTGACAGGAGGCCCTAGGGACAGGAACTGGGGCTCTAACCAACCCTAGAAGGGGCATAGGGTCCCTAATGTGTGCGAGAAGGGGAGGCCTAAGGGGAGGAACAGGAGGCCTTGGGGCTATAACTGGGGCCCTAGGGGCAATAACTGGGGCCCTAGGGGCAATATCTGGAGCCCTAGGGGCAATACCTGGAGCCCTAGGGGCAATAACTGGGGCCCTAGGGGCAATAACTGGGGCCCTGCGGCAATAACTGGGGCCCTGGCGCAATAACTGGGGCCCTAGGGGCAGTAACAGAGGCCCTACGGGCAGTAACAGAGGCCCTAGGGGCAGCAACAGAGGCCCTAGGGGTTCTAGCCTGAGAGCTAGGGAAACAGCCGGTCTGGGAGCCAGAGAAAGAACTAGCCTGTGAGCTAGAGAAACAATTAGCCTTGAAGCTGGAGAGATTGCTAGCCTGGGTGCGGGAGGAGTTAGGGGAGATACCAATAGGAGGCTGGGAAACCCTACCGGAGGAGGTAGAGGCCATCTGGGTCGGCGCTGTAAGGGGCCGAGGTGTTGTTCCTCCCCTTCCTGGGAACGGGACAAGATACATGCCCTCTTGTTGGCCCTTCAACAGGAACTGTCGGACGTGCTGTCCATTCAAAGGCTCCACCTGATCCAGCCATCTGAATCAATCGGTCCCCAGCCATGCCTCCAGATACCTCCTATGCCAAACCTCCTCGTTGTCCCTGGATTCACAGTCCTCCTCCTGATGGCGTGTAACACCGTTACTCCTTCGCTGTCTCATATTGTTGATAATCCAAAATGATATACCAACAACACGTAACCAGGAGCACGTAACAGTGAACATTGATCGACAAGAGACAAGACCAAACACTCAACCTAAATACAACAACTAATGAGAGACAATGGGAAACACCTGGGCATGGAAATGAACTAGACAGTGATCTATTGGGTAACAAAACATGACAAGAAATGGGAGTGAGGGGCGGGAACATAAACCAAAACAACACACCGGGTAGAAATCTGAATACAAAACAAGGCAAGGCACAAAAGGGATACTGGGGGGGCTCATACATAACAATACGCAGGAGGGAGAAACTAGAACACTGAAACACACCTACAGGACAGAAATCTAAACAACACACATAGGGTAGCAACTCAAAGGGAACATGTGAAACTGAACATATAACAGAACCACCGTGCATGCACTGAATACAAAAAAGGCAGACATATACACATGAGACCTATAACTAAACAAAAGGGAGGTCCATCTCACAGCCCACCCAGGGCTGGACGTTACAATTGTTTATATTTCTTTACAGTATAGTTTGTTCATTGCCTGTTAGGGGTGCCAGTAATTCTGGCACTGTATGAAATTCAAAATACATTTGCATGCATGCCATTGTGAAAAGAACATTGTCCTCCTTCCCTTCACATAGCTTCTGTTTGTCCAATTGGCACATCAGCAACCTGTAGCTAACATCATCCAATTTGCAGATCTGCAAGGTAAATGCCATATGGGTAGACAGTGTATCACTACTCTGCTTAAACTTATCCAAACCCTGCAGATCTGAGCATTTGGGTTTTAAGGCCAAGGGATAGACCAGAAAGAGAACTATGAGCAGCTATGTGGGTGAACTAAGCGTGAGCGTGTAACTCCCCGTGTTTGAATGGTGTGATTGATGCAGGTGATCAGGAAGGGGGAGGTGAGCTGCTGCTGGATCTGTACGCCCTGTAAAGACAACGAGATCGTCCAGGATGAGTTCACCTGTAAGGCTTGTGACCTGGGCTGGTGGCCTGACCCAGAACTTGAAGGTACAGTGCATTACCCCCCCCCCCCGGTTTAAATCCTAAATGCTAAGTGGCTAAAGCCAACATTAGTATATGAGGTCATACACCACTGGTTTGACATAGCTTTTTTACTATTGTAATTGCAATGGTAACTGGATTATAATAGCATTAAGGCATCATGTGGGGATGTGGTATAATTGTTGAGAGTATCTAAGTGCTATATCCAGGTGCTCCACAAAACATTGTGTCTATCAACGCCATGTTACCAACTGCACTCTTGCCTTATTGCTTAACTATACTGCAAAGAAATGTACTTCCTTTCTCATGTGTTGCACTCTGACGTTCTGTTTAGCAGAACAGTATTACGAGATCAGAGCAGATATCATACTTACAGTAAAAGCACATTCCCCCCGTGGAACCGTCTAATTTTCCCTTCCACAAAGATTTAGCACATTACTTGAGCTGAAAAGAGTTTATTCATCCATGATGGTTGGTAACAGCACTAGCTCACCCACCTGGCCTCTAATACTGTCCTACTTTCAAAGATGTCCCACCACACCACTGGACCATTAATCATCTTCAACACATATCAGACAGCTCTACTTCTCTTCCTTTCACCTGTCCTACTTTTAAAAGGCTTTCAAACACTTTGAAGACAAGATGTTCTCAGTTAAATAAATTGAAAAGTATGTTTACCTCAGAGGCATTTACCATGAAAAAACTACTAATCACAGATGTTTTTTTCTGTGCTTTATTATTTTAACACACATAACACAAACTACTGAATGTACTGTAAATATACACATGTTTGCAGTTCGGATTGATTTATTTGGTGAAGTATTACGTATCTGTTAGATGTGTGTGTGTGTAGATACTGGTGTGATTTTGGAAGGTGGGACAGTAGAATGTTGCAGTGCTGTCTTTTTGCCTACCACTCCTGATTATGCTCTGTAATTCAGCCTGAATCTCCTCCCTGCTCATAGCTAGCTATATGCCATACACTAGTCCTCCCAAAGTAGAGGTGTGTATTTATAGGTGAACTAAAAACCTACTTTAATACCGTTTTTCAATATGGAGCCAGCAGGCACACAGGCTCTCAAATGGTCAGTATAATAAAATAAACTGTAAGCAACCCATTGTTTCATCAATTAATATATATTTAACTGTTCAGGTTTTGATCTACTATTTGCCTGCATTGACAACCACAGGAGGCTCATTTCAGATATTCTTTCAGTAACAGGTCTTTCGATAAATCAGACAAGATAACGTCTGATAAAAAGACGTGATACTTTTCAGTATGGAATAGAGAGCTGTAGCTTTGGGTCTAGGATCAAGGTTAATCAATACCATGGCTAATTTCATAACAAGTATTAACTTTCAGTAAAATATATTAAGACAAAGAAATGTGAAGGCTAATTTACTGTATTTGTGCCTTGTCCCCAGGTTGCGAGCCAATCACCTTGCGATACCTAGAGTGGGGGAACCCAGAGTCCATCGTCCAGGTGGTGTTTGCCTGCTTGGGTATCCTGGTCACGTCCTTCGTCACGTTCATCTTCGTACTGTACCGAGACACACCCGTCGTCAAGTCCTCCAGCCGCGAGCTCTGTTACATCATCCTGGCTGGGATCTTCCTGGGCTACATCTGTCCCTTTACCTTGATCGCCCGGCCCACCGTGGTCTCCTGTTACCTACAGCGCCTCCTAGTGGGTCTCTCAGCTGCTATGTGCTACTCAGCGTTAGTCACCAAGACCAACCGCATTGCACGCATCCTGGCCGGGAGCAAGAAGAAGATATGCACCAGAAAGCCAAGATTTATGAGCGCCTGTGCCCAGGTGATATATCAGTGTGCTCAGTTCTGTTTGTGTTAATATTAATGGTTCAAAAAGGGCATTCTGTTCTGCATTTAGTCAAAGAAAGATGATTGTCTGATTGCACACAGGGTGGAAGCAAGATTTTGCTTCTGACCCAACCCTTCCAAATCAGATTGCTATCATTGTATGTTGGTGTGCACCCAGGGATGTTTGTGTTGCTCACACACAGAGAGATTTATCACCATGTCAGCTCAGGGACTCAAACTAATGATCCTTTCATTTACTGGTCAGATGAAATAACCACTAGGCTACTTATTTAATACACAACTATATAAATCAAATTGGATGCCATTTCAGATATACAATCTGTTCTGACAATGAAGTCTCGCTGCGTTCTTGGAAAATCATACTCTAAAATCAGTGTGTTATGTTTTCTCCATCAGCTGGTGATCGCTGGGATCTTAGTCAGTGTCCAGCTCACTCTGGAGGTCACCCTGATCGTCCTGGAGCCGCCCATGCCAGTCAAGTCCTACCCCAGCATCCGGGACGTGTACCTCATCTGCAACACCAGCACCATGGGTATGGTAGCGCCGCTCGGGTACAATGGACTACTAATCCTGAGCTGCACCTACTACGCCTTCAAGACGCGCAACGTCCCAGCCAACTTCAACGAGGCCAAGTACATTGCCTTCACCATGTACACAACATGTATTATCTGGCTGGCCTTCATTCCCATCTACTTTGGTTCCAACTACAAGATCATCACAACGTCGTTTTCTGTGAGCCTCAGTGTGACTGTGGCGTTGGGCTGTATGTTCTCGCCCAAGATATACATCATCCTCGCCAAGCCGGAGAGAAACGTGCGCAGTGCGTTCACCACCTCGGATGCAGTGCGCATGCATGTCGGTGATGGCAAGGTTGCTTGCCGGAGCAACAGCCTGCTCAACATGTTCAAACGGAAGAAGAATTCAGAGAAGTAAGTCGATGTAATTTAGCTACATCACTACAGGGCCTAAATTCAATGGAATGGGATGAGTTCTGATCTAGGATCACTTTGATCTTTAAGAGTATAATGAATGAAGTTACCTGGACCAGATCCTAGATCAGCTCTCCTGTGTTTTTTGAATACAGGCCCAGCTCCTGAGGTACCACAGGGCTGCTGGGGTTTGTCTTAATGTAATTCAACTTAAAAGGGCAGGGTGTGCATCCCAAAGGGCACACTAGTCCCTATTGTTCCAGGGCACGAAAGTACTGCACTATTTAAGGAATATGGTGTCACTTTGGACAGTGTTACAATATATTTCGCCAGATCCAGGTCAACGTTAAATTAAAAGAGGACCTTAACAGATCTTTTGCTGAATGTACATAATTAAAACCAGCATACCTTAGAGTACTGAAGGATCACTACACTCAGTGAACGCTATCACAGCCATACATGTAGGCTTTACAGAACTGTATGTTGTAAATGCCTTCATCTGAATGTGTAAATAAAGAAATGCAATCCTCAGTGAGGTGTACAGGTGTAGTATCTTAGTTTGACCACTGTGTGGTTGGGCCTGGGTAATTTATATAAATTAATTGAAAAAAATGTTGTTCTCTTTCTCTCTTGTTTGCTCAAACATTAAATCACCAGACAACATGAATGTGCTACTACTATAAGTACAATTACTTCAGTATATAAATGTACACTGCGTTCCAAATTATTATGCAAATTGGAATTAAGTGTCATAAACATTACATATTTTGTATTTCAATCGAACTCAATCTCAGACACCTGTGATAATTAGTTTGCCACGTGAGGACAATTAAAGGACAACTACTTAAGAAGGATGTACCCCAATATTTAAGCAGGCCACAGGTTTTAAGCAAAATGGGAAAGAAAATGGACCTCTCTGCTGCGGAAAAGCATAAAACAGTACAATGCCTTGGTATGAAAGCTATGAAAACATTAGATATTTCACGAAATCTCTGAAGAGATTTGTAGCTGATTCAGAGCACAGACGGGTTCAGGCAGATAAAGCTATAATGAGGAATGTTACTGCCAGACAACTTCATCACAATAAGAGCAGCTGCTAAAATGCCATTACAAATCAGCAAATAGGTATTTGAAGCTGCTGGTGCCTCTAGAGTCCCATGAACCTCAAGGTGTAGGATATTCCAGAGGCTTGCAGTTGTTCATAAACCTATGCTCATACCATCATGGCAACCTAATCATCCCTATCTCTCAATTGGCTCATTCATTCCCCTCTCCCCCTCCTCTTCCCCCTTTCCCCAGGCCGTTGCTGCAAATGAGAAAGTGTTCTCAGTCAACTTGCCTGGTAAAATAATGGTTAAACTAAAACTAAAAACTGGGGACTGGGATGGCCATTCCAGAACATTGTACTTGTTCCTCTGCATAAATGCCAGAGTAGATTTTGAGCAGTGTTTTGGGTCGTTTTCTTGTTGAAATTTACAGCCTGGTCGTATCTTTGAATTTGTGACTGATTCCTTACATTATTCTCAAGTATCTGCTGATATTGAGTGGAATCCATGCAACCCTCAACTTAAACAAGATTCCCAGTACCGGCACTGGCCACACAGCCCCAAAGCATGATGGAACCTCCACCAAATGTGTACTACTGTGGGTATCAAGTGTTTGTCTTGGTATGCTGTGTTCTTTTGCCACCATGCATAAAGCCCCTTGTTATGAACAAATAACTCCATCTTTGTTTCATCAGTCTACAGCACCGTCTTCCAAAATGAAGCTGGCTTGTCCAAATGTGCGTTTGCATACCTCAAGCGACTCTGTTTGTGGCGTGTGTGCAGAAAAGGCTTCTTCCCTATCACTCTTCCGTACAGCTTATCCATGTGCAAAGTGTGCTGAATTGTTGAACGATACACAGTGACACCATCTGTAGCAAGATGATTTTATAGGTCTTTGTGAGGTGGTCTGTGGGCTGTTTTTGTTTTTCTTACCATCCGTCACCTTTGCCTCTCTGATATTTTACTTGGCCTGCCACTCCTGGCCTTAACAACAACTGTGCCTGTGGTCTTCCATATCATCACTATGTTCCTCACATTGGACACTGACAGCTTAAATCTCTGCGATAGCTTTTTGTAGCCTTCCCCTAAACCATAATGTTAAACAATCTTTGTTTTCAGTTAATTTGAGAGTTGTTTTGAGGCCCCCATGTTACCACTCTTCAGAGGAGAGTCAAAGAGAACAACAACTTGCAATTGGCCACCTTAAATACCTTTTCTCATGATTGGATGCACCTGTCTATGACGTTCAAGGCTTAATGAGCTCACCAAACCAATTGTGTGTGCCAATTAATCAGTGCTAGATTGTTACAGGTATTTAAATCAACCAAATGACAAGGGTGCCCAAATTTATTCACCTGACTAATTTTGTTTTAAAGCATATTGCACATTTTCTGTTAATCCAATGAACCTCTTTTCAAATATTACTGTGTCAGTATTAATTACAGTTATTTGATAGATCAAAAGGAAATTGCTGATCCAAACACTGAATTATTTATAAATGAAAATCATGGAAATTGTCAGGGGTGCCTAAACGTTTGCATACGACTCTAAAATATAATTTGCATAATAAATTGGAACAAGGTGTACACATCTACAACCGTCTGTTCTCCAAGCTGGCAGGGATTTTCTAATTTTACGCTAGCAGTTCTTGCCTGCAAATCTCACTGAGGTTGTCAGGAGTTGACCCACATGGCTACAGAGTGACTTATTACAGATGCATGAGAGGACAACTTGCTCCAATCTTCAAGTGTTCCAAATCCTTTGTAAGTTAAGCCATAAAACAAGGCCTTAGATACAACTGGGAAAAAAGAAGGAAAAGGGGTGTAAAATTACAAATAATCAAAACAAATACAAAATAAATAAATTTAAATAACTTACTAAACAAGTTAGATTAAGGTTGTCTCCAACATATAGGGAACAAACATGTAAACCAATTCAACAATTTTACTGAGTAAAAATGCACACAATAAGCAATGCAAATATTAATTAGGCTGTAATTTCACATCACATAAAGATGTGTTTAAGGGAAATGGCAGGGACATTTTATTTTAGTTCATGTAATATTGGACCAACACTTTTCATGTTGGATTTCCGTTATTCTAGACATACAGTACATTACGATCATGTTTATCCTTTTGTTTTTGTCAAATTTTACCCCACTAACCCGGCTGTGTTGACAGATGAGTGCTGGTGAAGGGTGCTCATATGGTTCATCTAACCACATGTCCCCGAGCCGGACGATGGTTTTCTCACTGCTCCTCCTACACAAAAGCCATTAGTCAGTTCATGTAGGGGATGATTATACTCACCAACTACAGTATACCTTCGCGATTGAATTCACCTGATATGCACACAGGCGGTCACTGGAGTGTGACATGGCAAGTATCTGTCCCAAATACCGGGCAGCGCTTGCCAATTTCCACTGCCTCGTGCTGGAGGCCCTGGTAAAGTCGGGAAGCCATAGTCAGACGAACCACTGACTATCGTCACGCAGGCCCTCCACATTACGTATATCCTAAATGCAGAAATAGCCTACACTTAAACTGTTGTCTACTGCATCCAGCATTCTAAAAAAAATGTAGTTTAGCAACAATTATAATAATTTGTTTCCAACAAATAATTGCTGCAGGATTATTTTACATCTGTGCTCAAAGTGGTCAACCTACGATCCATACCTGTACTTCAAGCCAACATTAAAAGAACTATCCAGACCCCTAAATATCATTGTCACAAAAAAAGTGATGTCACTGGCAACATTTTTTCAACAACATCTAGATTCAGGGGAGGTGTTCGGTTGAGTTCCAGATCTTTATATGTCTCATTTTATTGTCCAATTGACCTTATTCAAAGATCGACTTGATTAAAAACGTACAGTTTGTAATTTAAAAAATGTCACTGGCCACTTTTCAGGACACATACGGTGGCCGAGTTGGGAAATACAGAACATATTCAGAGGGTGTTTTTAGTGACTGTCATGTCAGAAACATGACCAGCACAACAATTTTGAGGTGTTTAAGGGTCTGGAGAGTTCCTTTAACATAATGAAAAAAAGAAAAAGCTAACATTCTGTCTTTTAAATATTTACACCAACCAGAACACGTTGTTGTTGTCTCCACATTTCTGAGTTCCAGTGGAATAGCTAACAGCACTCTTTATTCTGTTCATAGTTCTAATGGAAAGTCTGTGTCATGGTCTGAACCAGGTGCAAGACATCATCCTCCAAAGGGGGAGCACAATTGGCACAGACTGTCTGTACACGTGAAGAGACAGGATGCAGGGTGCTCCAATCAGATGGCTGTCATCAGACCCTTAACTAACACCTACCATAACACAGGCAGCGGCATGGCTATCGACTACTCTGACCTCAGCACCAAAACCCTGTACAATGTGGCTGAGGAGGATGAGAGCGAACTAGTCAGATATAACCCTCCCCATAGCCCCCCCATGATGGCCTACGGGCAGACCATGCCCCTTGTCGATGGGCCCATGAAAGAGGTGGAAGAGGTGGTTGAATATTACCCCGCGGTTCAGCGCATGCCCCTGCCTCAGAGCAGTGTGGTCCCCCGGCAGAGGGTGCTCATAGACCGGCGCCAGTCACTGGTCACTTACAACAGTGATTTTATCAATGAGCTGCCGGGCTCGGCGGGTAATGGCACTGGTGGTTTTGAGGCAAGGTCTGGGAACGGTCACAGCGGGCCCATTTACCACCAGGCTCATATGATCCAGCAGCATGTAGTCCCGCCTCTGCAACCGAGCCACGGCACTTTCAACCATGAGGAACCTACTTCCCCCCTGAAAATTCAGGAGATTGAGGAGGAAATTGAGGAGGAGCTGGAGGAGGAGGATATGGAGGAGGAAGGAGAGAATGAGCAGTTTGGCCTTCTCCATGGATACATATATGACAACGCCCAAATTCACGAAGATGAGGACGATGACCTGATTCAGATTAAATTAGCCATGGAGGATTCCATGGCCTTAATGCCCCCTTCCCCATTCCGTGATACATCCAGCATGGGGAGCCCCTACCACAACACATCCCCTGTTTCTGAGACCATATTGTGCGCCCCTCCAAACTATGCCTCTGTCATTCTGAAGGACTACACACAAAGCTCCTCAACGCTCTAAAGGAGAATTGTAGATATGGTCAAATAATATAACATGTTTTTGTAGCTGATGACCTGTAGCATATTGACCAGTAACAAAATGAGTTGAATGAGATTTGGAGTGAGTGAATGGACTATATTTAAAGACTCATGACATCTTAAAAGTGTTTTTGTTTACATGGATAAAAATTAAAATGAAAAGGTCTTTGTTGTATAATAAATATCATGGAGTAATGTGTCTAACGGTATTTCCATGTTTATGCAAGTGATGAAAATCTTTGAACATTTGCAAAAACAGCTAAGGTAGTCTTCTTTACGTAGCATATTGAAGTAATATAAGCAGCTTGTTATAAACGGTACAATGCAGTGTATGTTTTACCATCATCAGGCATTACAGTAATGTGTTCAAGTCTTGTTTTCATTAAGACAAACTTTCTCTGCTTAAATATAAATATTTGTAATTCACACCACAAGAGATCTTGAATTACCCTCAAACGTACCTGTGTTTTTAAACGGAATAATACTATATTAATAAAATATTGTAGATAACTGTGCTACTGAATGAGTTTTTCCATTGCTCCAAGCAAGGATGTACAGTATTCAGTTCGATTAAGAAGATTGTCACAGTCACTGTCCTCATCAGATAAAGTTAGAATAAACCTAGGATGCAATATAGTTCTGTAAAAAATGTATAAACAAAACCAGAATTATTTTCAAGTGCCAAATATTGTATCCAATATGCTTCCCTTAACAGATCACTTTTTGTCTCAAATTTGTATATTTTAAAAACAGCATTTCTAAATCAATGCAAAGCAGCAATCTTTATTATTAACATAACTGCGAACATGTCTTCCAATGTTGTCCACTTTCTTTGAGTCGGATGTGTCCTACTTTGTAACTATTCAGATTAGTTTTATTTCTACCTGAAAGTTATTTACAATCTGTATAAGTGTTGCTTATAGTGCCTGTTGCATTGTTTGTACAGTATAATTCTTACCTATTCATTAGATCTCAATAAATATGTGTGGTAATATATGAAAACTATAATAATAATATAATATTTGATAGAGTTGTGTAACAATTTTGGTTTTAAACATGTGTCAAATACAATAGTGCAAAGGTTATTGTCATTTAAATTCAGAAAGATGTACGTTTTATTAAAATAAATTAAATTCTTTCTTTTGCATGTGTAATTTTTCATTCACTGACATTTTTTGTAGGCTACCATACTTGCTGAAAATATTATATATAATCCGTCGACACAACAGACTTCCTAGTCCTTGATAATGAACCATGGCAAGCTGGACAGTATCAATATGCAGAGCATTTGTTTATACTGAGCTTGTGGTAATTGCAGAAGCATCCATTTAGCTAAATCTTTGGTAAATGATGGGTGCATCCATAATTCAGGGATTAAACACTGAAAATAAGACTGAATACGATGGTGTAAAAAACTATGTATAGTTGTGCAACAGGAAATCTGGTGTTCAGATTGTGTTTAAATTTGAAAACCAATGTAAGTGTTTTGATAACACGTACACTGTTTTTAAATTGCATAGATGTGCTCTGAAAAACAGATTGGGATTCTTTTGAATATTTATGCATGTTATTAAGAGTGTTGTGAAAATTGTGGAGTTTTCAGTGTAAAAAGACAGAAACAAAAGTTCTCTCATACAATCAAACCAATTTGTACATGCATATGGCCGAGTGGTTAAAACATTGTCTAGTTACCCAAAGGCTATCTTCATAAACATTTTGCTTTCCAAGTTGTAGCTACATCTTCTACCGCCAGATTAACATTTATGTAAGTGAACAGCTTTCCAATCAAATATAAGGAGGATTTAAGAAAGAAAATGAGATGATAAGCATATGGCTGAATCCTAATAGGTGTACTGTTCCCTATATAGTGCACTAGCAGGGCCTAAATGGACACATCATATGTATCTCTCTATGTTCTGAGCAGAGGATTAAGAATGTGTACTACAAGGAGGATGCAGGACGGTTATGGTCGGTGACGTGACTAAGATGGAGTCAGTAGATGCTGCCTCACAGTGCGTGCATGACCTAGATAACTAAGTGAGACTGCCCACTCGATGCCTGATCCCTGCTATCCTGGTGGCCAAGTCTGACCAGACAGAAGGAATCGAGCTGTCTACTTGCATGGTCCGCTGCTAAAAAGAACTGGGTTGGAGTCAATCAGGAAAGGTTAGAAAGTCAGAGAGATATGTCATGAGATGTTCTTTTTGGGACACAAGTTGAATACTCATAATGATTTGAAGTGTGTAAACATACATTCTTAGGTTTATCATATTTTTTGTGTTCTTTCCTGTCGGTTAAAGAAGCTAAACAAAATAAAAGCTCTGTTCATTCCCAAATGCTAATGGTTTTAGTCAAGGGGGTATGCTTACTGTACATCCGAAAGTTAAAGCAATTCTGATGCTACCTGGCTATCCCCTTACGTTAGCATTCCATTTATTTGAGGAGTCAATTTGACAGCAAATACATTTACAGTTTAAAAACTCTATTTGACGTGTACTGAGAGAATATTTTATTGCTGACTGTGTTTGTTTTAGGTGATTGTGATACTCCTTGCTGCTTTATTTATTTATTATTTATTTATTTCCTTGCATTGTCATTTTATTTCCTTGCATTGTCATAACAAGTTCTCAGATGATTTGCCTGGTTAAATAAAGAAAAGAACTAATAAGAAAAAAACATGACAGATCTTGAGCAATTTTGCCAGGAAGAATAGTCTAAAATTGTAGGATCTAGATGTATAAAGCTGGTAGAGAATTACCCCAAAAGACTTTTAGAATTTTATTATATTATTTATTGTAGCCCCTGGATTATCAGTCAGGTCTGTTTATTTCTCATTTCACATGTACAATTTTAGAAAATTCTGTAAAGCAGCAAATATGCATAGGGCAGCTGGCTAGATACAGTAGGCTGCATGTGGGTGGTTTGTACACCTCTATGAAAAGGAATTAGCTCCAATCCTCTGTTTCTCTGATCCAATCAGTAAGACACAAAATTGTCCAGCAAGGAAGTATTGTTAAATATTGCAGACTGCTGTGATACAACTACCTATGAATAAAGAAATTACAATTAATTCTACTATGGACCTAATTATGCAAAACTTTAACACTCAGGGGCATCATTTATAAAATTTGCGGTGGATTTGCATCAGAAGTGGCGTCTATGGCGTACACACAGAAATATTCAGATTTTTAAAACCGTGAGTATGCACGAACTACGCCGGTTTCCCTTTATAAATCAAAACCAACTCTAAATGTGGCACAGCTTTTGCTGCTTAATGTCATGCCCATATTTGGCCATAAATAGTCAGTGAAACCCCCAAAATTGATATTGAGACATCATGGCGAACACAGAGGAAAACCAAATTCAGGCTTCGTGGGCATCACTAATGCCAAAAATGTGTTGGAGTGGCAAAAGGTTGCAGATGCTGTGAATGCCCAGCCTCAGAAATATGGAAAGCCATTTTAGTCAATATTAAATAAATAAATATGGCTATGAAATAAGTCCTGAAATAAATAAATGACACAATAAATATATAAATATTTAAATATAAATATATAAACGCAGTAAAATTGTCACGGTTCAGGATATTTAGGAGGCAGGCGTGTATTTTGCAGAACTGGGTGTTTTATTGAGAACATATACAGTAGAACTGGACAAGAACAATGAACCACACTGAACAAACAAACACACAGAACTAAACACCACACTAACGAGGGGAGGGTGTGCAGGTGTGGACCAAATGACAGAACTGATAGGCTCACCAAAACATGTAAAGGGATCATGTGACACAAAGAGCGGGAAAACCTAATCAAAACACAAACAGGGGAGAAACCACTACAAGGTGAAACACAGAACAAGCACATAGACACATAATTCCACATTTATTTATTTCAAGGCACTCTTATTTCATAATGACACATTTCATGTTGTATTTTTGTTATATTCAAATGAATGCGGCGTGGTTATCTCACAGATTCGTTTGTTTTGGAAGCTAATCGGGGCATCGCGTCCTCGTGGGAATCCACTGCGGCGGAGTTGGAGCAGGAGCTGGCTGAGATCATTAAACTGGATAGACTGGCACTGGAAAGGGAAAACAGGAGAAATACTGTGCTGGTTGCGGGTCGCGACGGCTGTGCCGGGGGTGAGGTCGGCATGGAGGGGAGTTCGGATGGGAGTGTGGGTGTTGCTGGTGTGGCGGTAGGGTTTGAGGAAGCACAGTATGTTCAGAGGAAGAAAAAGCGTGCACGGAAGAAAGAGGGTGGTGAGAGTAGTTCGGGAGAGGGTGAAGGGGCGACACTTGGTGGTGGGGAGCAGGGGTATAAGGTGATTGTGATGTTTTCAGCCCCGACAGGTAGGATGTTACACCCGGAGTCACTCACTTTGGTGATTAGGGAACAGGTTGGGCGGGTGGTGGTGTGGCTCTGAGGGATAAGTTGCTGAAGTTGGAGGTGTTGAATGGGGGTAAGGTGAAGTGTATGGTGTCTGGGAGTGCGGTGAAGGTGAGAGGGGTGATCACGGGTGTTCTGGGGGATCTGTCGATGGAGGAGTTGAAAGAGGTGGTGTCGGGAGGGGTTGTGTTGGACGCGAGACGGATGAGCAGTAGGGCACTGGGATTAGAGAAGGCGAGTCCCACGGTGTTGTTGGAGTTTGGAGGGCCGTTGCCGAGTAGGGTGCACTTAGGGTTTTTAAGCTTTTTTTTTTTTTTTTTTTTTTTTTTTTTATTTAAACTTTATTTAACCAGGTAGACACGTTGAGAACATTTTCTCATTTTAGACGGCGACCTGGCCAAGATAAAAGCGTTGAGGAACAGACAACAAGAAGTTACACATAAAATTACAAGACAAGGAGTGCACAATAAATAGTAAAAACAGAGAATAAATCAGTGAATGTACAATAAATAATACAGTGTGCAGGTCAAACAATAACGCATTTGTACAAGTAGTGCAACCGATGTTGATACAAGGAGGTAGATGGTTGGTGAAATACAGTCGCTTGGCGCTGTACAATACAGACAGTTATAGAAGAAAAAAATAAAATAAATGAAGAGTAGGGGCTGAGGTAGATGGGTACAATTGTTTAGGTACAAAGTGGCTGTGCGTAAATAACACTATGGTAAGTGGCATAATGACCGGGACTGTGGGAGGTGGAGTGTGCAAAATATACAGAGACGGCTATGCTGGTCATATTGTGCAAAGTGCATAACGACAGAAGAGGGTTGGGTGGGATTAACATGTGCAGTGGTCTGACAGTAGATTAGTTAGTAGTGCTTTGAAGGTGGGTAGCGGGACAATGGATTCAAGCTTCAGGAACTTTTGTAGAAAATTCCAATCATTAGCAGCAGAGAATTGGAAGGAGAAACGACCAAAGGAGGTGCAGGCTTTTGTGGCAACCAATTTTTTGTGAGGGAATATGTGCCGCCGCCACTGAGGTGTTTTAATTGTCAGCGTATGGGGCATGTGGGGGCTGTGTGTAGAGGGAGGGGTAGGTGTGGTAGGTGTGGGGGTGCGCATGAGTATGGTAAGTGTGGGGTGGGGGACAAGGTGAGGTGCTGTAATTGTGGTGGGGAGCACAGTGCTGCATTTGGAGGGTGTGTGGTTCAGAAGAGGGTGGCGGAGGCACAGCGGGTTAAGGTGGTGGATAAGGTCATTGTAACAGCTCACTCACAGGATGTAATTAGAGTAGGGTTTTAATGAAGAAATGCAGTTATTATACAAGATAAGAGCATAGACCAGGCTAAGGAACACACTTAGACTTAGTATTTCAAGGGTGGTCAGGCAGGCTGGGTTGGTACACGGACAAGACGACTTGGTACAGAATCACAAGGCAAAAGAGGTCTCATGGCAGGCGAAGCTTCGATACACATGGAAGCTTCGATGGAACTTACAGAATCGGCAGGCAGGCTTGGTCACAGGCAGGCAGGGTCTAGAAACTTGGTCATAGGCAAAAGTACACAAACAGGATCCAAAAATGTAGTCAGACAACCAAGGCAATGGTCAGGTATATATGTTCAAAGTTAAATTCACAATGCTCAATACCTGGCAATGAGGCAAACAGACTGTTGAGCATTTATACTGAGGAAAGGGTAGTGCAGGTGTTCAGAATTCTGGTGATTGTGATCTGTAGGGTCTGCTGGGTTTGTGGGAGTCAGGATTTCGGTAAGTGGCAGTGACTGGTTGAGAGGACATAGTGCTGGCCTGTTTGGACCTTACAGTCATACATTCTGATCCTCGCGCAAGAGAATAATTCTGTAGTTATAGACAAAATCCGATGTTTCTCAGTTACTGCTTTTGTTATATTTATATTAAATGTCGTATTTGTGTCTTGATTTTGAAACCAGGTATATTTATTAAGTGCTTCTGAAAATTTCGTCGGGTATCTGTCTCACTGGTCTTTTTACTCCCGTTGTGCAGCATTAAATCTGATTGGTTAATAAAAGGACAACTATCAAAATGCACAGACTAAATGTTGTTTAATGCATAACCCAAGAGTTTGTTTTACAAAACAGATTTCATATGCGAAGTTGTATTAAATACAAATCGTACTATGCATATTATTAAAATATGATTTATTGCATAGCCTGAATATGACTAAATAAAAATTAGAATAACAACCAAAGGTAGCTTATATAAATTTATAATGTAGTTTTGTATGTGTGTTTGTTTCCAAAATATTTTCTAAATAAAGAAAAACAAGACAAAGCTGTGCAGTATTTTTCTGTGTGAGTGTATGAACACGATGATCACCGGTGGAATTGTCTATGATTCCCGGGGCACCAGGTGAAATCTTGCCTAGGGCAGCAAAATGGCCAGGGCCGGCCCTGTCTGCATCAAAGGATTTGTTTTCAATACGCTACAGGTTGCTGTGCTGTACAATGCTTACATTACAGCACTCAGCCACTTCCTGGTTACTTTACTAATCCTACCTCTGAAACTTCCTTTGATCTATAACCTGTGTTCAGGAAATTGTGACTCTGAGAGCACTCTGATATGGTGGCTGACAGCACGATGATATGTTATAAAATTACATTATATTTGGTTCAGCACAGTTATGTTTATGCACTGTATTGTTAGTTTACCTCCTTTGGTAAAGTAAGTGTGCCTAAGGCTAGGTGAAGGAAGAGAAGTAACACAACTTCTAAATATGGATTCATGTCCTAGATACAGTGAGAAGACCTAGATTGAGGAGTCAAGCTGAGATGTTGTCCTAAATACTTTAACACTGTGGACATCACATTATCTCATTTATAACGCATTACTACATTTTCCCTGACTAATAGATCACTGACGAATTAGATTGTTACATTCATCCCCCTCACTGGGATCCATTTTTACTAAAAAGAAGTTATTCTAATTTTACCAGGAACTGTAACTGACTGAACATCACATTCTCTTTTACATCAATGACCTGGGACCAACCAAAGGCTTACCTTCATTAGGGACAGAATTACAGATTCAATTTAGCAACCTTTTATTTATTGTTCAGATGCCCTAACCAGGAGGCTAACAATCTATCCAAGAAGGTTGAAAAAGACCTTGTAACTCAACTGTTATGGTACTAACATCACCAGAGTTGTGGTTTTGATTCCCACATGGGATCAGTACGAGAAAGTATAAAAATATTGTTTTCACTTTATTTGGATTGTCAAGATTACTATGCTCTACAAATATGTATACTATAACAAACTATCCATTTTTTTAATGATTGCTAAAATTAAGGTTGGGTTTAGAATACGGAACACTTTCGCACTGCTCATCCAACAAGGAAGTCTTTAGTCAGTTCATTTACGGGATGATTATGCTCACCAACTATACCTCCGTGAATGAATTTACAGGTGCCCAATCTGCACACAGGGGGTCGATGGAGAGCGAGCTAGTGGCAAGGTAGATAATCAGAGTATCTAACCCAAATATCATGCTTAATTCTATATGAAAACATTTCTGCACCTTATCAAAGTATCCTGTAACTGTAATTTTTTAAATTTTTATTAAAGATAAATGTTTATTCTGTGATTGTCTCGTTCTCTGAGAAGTGTTACAAAAATTACAGTCAGCTACAGTCAATCACAAAATATACATTTATTGTGTTTGTTCACACAGTTGAAAATCATAATGTGCATTGCTAGTCATAGCATTTCCAACTGTGCCCAGACCCTTACCACGGCAGCACAACTTGCCATACCACTACCCTGGATTCGCTAGTGTTGTGTTTTCTCAGAAGTCTTTCTTCCTCGGCCATGGTGGTGAAAGAGACTAATCTTTTTATTGATATATTTTATTACATAATTTTTTGTGTGTGTGATTCTTTCCCCATTTTCTCGCCTAATTGGTCTTATCCAATTTATCCCACCAACCCTGCCATGTTGGCAGCTCTGCAACGCCTTGAACAGATGCAGGATGGTTAGGGGCGCTCACATGGTTCACCCAACCACGTCACAGAATACGGAAGCCTTTAAACAGATAATGTCCAGGATGATTGCACTCCCCTACTACACCTCTGCAACTGAACTTACAGGTGCCCGATCTGCACAAGGAGTCGCTGGAGAGCATAGGCACGGGTAGCGCGGCTGCGCAATGACTCCCCCATTCAAGTGTCTTGCCCAGGTTAAGCAGAAGTTTTTACATGCTGTCTGGCCAACTGAACAAAGTGTTACTGCAAAGGTATGTGTGTTTCTAGTGTTGTAACTCCATAAACCTTGGATCAAAGTGTCTCTATTCAAGTGTATCATTCTGCCTGCCAGACAAGAGGACCGTGTTCAAGCAATAGATGAGAAAACATTCACATTATAAAAAAGGTACAAAAGAAATGGGATTTCACTGTATATGTTGGTAGGTTCATTAAAAATAAATCAGTGTTAATTTCATCAGCTATTTTACTCTGAATTATTTTTTTATCAACAATGCATTTTCTGATCAGAGGTAAATGGTAATCATACATTATTTCACAGTAACAACTGACTAAGATGGGAGAAAAAGACTGTGATTTTAGACAATAATTTGAATCATTTTTTTTTTCTGTATGTAATAAAAATATCAAGGCAGTCTTTAACCTTTAATCTTTAACTGTGCACTTGTCCAAACAGAGAAGACCTGATAACTCTGTCCAGAGTTATGGTTGACTGTTAAATAGTGAAATTACTAGAATAGTGCAAATATTAACAGTGAAAGAAATACTGCTATTGTAATAAGGCTGACAGTATGAGAAGTACAGTAACTTCTTACTTACATTTTTATGTCTGTATTCCATGAAAGAACAAAGAATTCTGTGTGGCTCCCCTTTTTGAAATTTGGTTCTGCTTGCTCCGGGAGGAGCATTCTGTGAGAAGGTTCATATTTGTCTTCTCCTGTAGTGTACATAAAAACTGTTTTATAAAGGCCGATATTGAAGATTGTTTTTGTTGCCTTTGGTCATTAATGTGACTGTATATTTATACTAAAATAAATGCAGTTCAAGCATATTTTGCCAGGTCAGCTGAATGTTTGGTATATTAGCTAGCCTAGTTGTGACAAGCAAGAAAGCATCTTCATTGAGCTGCCTGGCTGAGTCATCATGCGGCCACGCAGGTTATTAAAGTTTTTACATTTTAAGGATCTATATTAAAATAGTTGCACTTGTGCTTAGTTTTCTTTGTCAGTTGCTTACCCTGCCCTGGCCAGCTGTTATAGTCACTGACACCCAGAACCACCAAATGCCCACGTCATTGGAATAAAATAAAGCTGCTACTTAAATATGTGCATTTTTATGTAGGACAAAAGAGTCACAATTAAAAATACATAAATAATTAAATATGTAATTAAATGAATACATAGAAAAATAGATTATTCAATAAATAGGTTGTTTTATTTAAAATAACTTTCAAAAAAATTGAAACTATGAAATATATATTATTATGCTACTTTTCAAAATCCTATATTTCATAATAATCTATTGTAGTTCCCAATAAAATGCCCTTTTAGTTTAATGTACTATCTCAAAATTTCATGATACATCATAATTGAATATCAAATTCCATAATATCATTGTGTACATCATGATTTGTTGGCGTATATCGTAATTTCATGACTTTTTCACGCCTATCAATGCAAGTGGGTGGGCTTTAGTCGTTGAGTGAAAATCTACCCAATAGATACAGTATATATCATCTATGATACCATAGGTCTTTATGGTCTTATGTTTCACAGTGGCCACGCCCATCTACTCTGTTAAACAATAAAAAGTTATTGAAATCTGCCGTAGTCGCCCATTCAAACTAGTCATATAATAACTTTGTTTAATCTGGTTCATTTTTCTTTATTAAATGTCCTAACTATTCCATCTAGCTAAGAATGTTGTTTGAAGTGTTTATTACAACATACAGTCACCGGTCACTTCATTAGGTAAACCCTGCTAGTATTAGTTTGGAGCCCCTTTTGCATTCAGAACTGCTTTAATTCTTCATGACATAGATTCCACTAGGTGCTGAAAGCAATCTTGAAAGATTTTGGTCCATATTGACATTATTCCATCACACAGTTATTGCAGATTTCTCAGCGGCACATCTATGATGCAAATCTCCTATTCAACCACATTCCAAATGTGCTTGATTGGGTTGAAATCTGTTGACTGTGGAGGTCATTTGAATACATTGTACTCATTATTATGTTAAAGAAATCAGTTATAGATGATGTGAGCTTTGTGACATGGCTCGTTATCCTGCTGGAAGTAGCCATTAAAAGATGGGTACACTGTGGTCATAAAGGAATGTACATGGTCAGCAAAAAGGTAGGCTGTGGCATTTAAACTGTGTTCAATTGGTACTAAGAAAACATCCCCAACAACATTGATACAAGGCAGGATGAATCCATGCCTTTGTGTTGTTTACGCCAAATACTGACCCTACCAGCAGGGTCCGCGTGATGTAGTGGGCTAAGTTGCTGTATTGCAGGGCAAGCATTGTCATGATAGTCAGTGGTTTGAGTCTGACTATGGGTTCTCCAACTTTCCCCGGACCTCCAGCATGAGACAGCACAAATTGGCATAACGCTTCCTGGGATTTTGGATAGATAAATTGAATTATACCTTTCAACTTCGCTCTCCAGTGACTCCTTGTGTGGAGATTGGATATGTGTAAATTCAATTATGGAAGTACATTTGGTGAATGTAATCATGTTGTACATGAGCTGACTAAAGGCTACAGTGTTGGATGAGCAGTCTGAAACAAATCGGACAGCCCTGGGACCTGTGGTTGGATGAATCATGTGAGTGCCCCTAACCATCTCGCCACTCACCATCTGTCAAATTAGTTGCAGAGCTGCTGACATGGGTGGGTCAGTGGGAATCGGGAGGGGAGAAAAAATGAGGAAAATCACCAAAAAATAAAAAATAAATCTGACCCTACCATTTGACTATTGCAGCAGAAATCGATACTCATCAGTCCAGGCAAGGTTTTTCCAATCTTCTGTTGTCCAATTTTGGTGGCCCCGTACAAATCGTAGCCTTAATTCCCTGTTCTTAGGAGTGGCAACCGGTGTGATCTTCTGCTGCTGTAGCCCATCTGCTTTAAGGTTCCACATGTTGTGTCTTCAGAGATGCTCTTCTGCATAACTTGGTTGGAACGAGTGGTTATTTCAGTTGCTGTTGCCATTCTTTCAGCTCAAACCAGTCTGGCCATTGTCCTCTGACCTCTGCCATCAACAAGACATTTTCGCCCAGAGACCTGCCACTCACTGGATATTTTCTCTTTGTCTGACCATTTTGTGTAAATCATAGTGATGGTCGTGTGGGAAAATCCTTAGTAGATCAGCACTTTCTGAAATACTCAGACCAACCTGTCTGGCACCAACAACCATGCCATGTTCAATGTCACTTAAATCACCTTTCTTCCCCATTCTGACAGTTGGTCTAAATTTCAGCAGATCATCTAGACCATGTCTACATGCCTAAATGCATTGAATTGCTGTCACAAGATTGGCTGATAAGATATTTGCGTTAATGAGCACTTGAACATAATGAAGTGGCTGTATACCTAATGAAGTGGCCGTAAGTGTTTGTGTCTTTAAAGTCAGGTTATTAATACAAGTGTAATTACACATTACAATTCATGTCTGTGATTATTAATGCTTTTAATATGCATGAGTTTTTACTATATTATGTTTTGGGTTATAATGTCTGTTTTTATCTTAGGTTGCCTACTGTAGCAGAAGTTTAAAGAAGATCAAAATGAATTTTCCCATATGTAAAACAATATAATAACGTCACTGTGGTTTGTGAAGAATTTATTATTTGTCATGGTCCTTGTCTCCACCTTCTGGATCTTTTGTGAAGTGCACAGAATCAGATTGACTAAGGCAGTGGGTTCTCAAACCTCTCGTGGGGTGTTGTAGTCCTTAATTCGCTCACATGATTTAAGCAGTTAAGGGCTTGGTGATTATTTGACAGGCTGATTCAGGTGTGCTAGCTCTGGGATACATCTAATATGGCATGGCTGGGAGTCCTCCAGGAGAGGTTTGAGAACCACTGGTGTAATGGAAATAGACATGTGTTAGATGCTGGAACCACTTCACCAGGCGCAAATAATAATATGATGTTGAATGTAGCTCATTACAGCTGATTTGCCCATTCTAACATTCAACTGAATACTGTAATGCCTGTATTGCTGTTTCATATAGGAATCAATGCCACTTTATTGTATATGCAGGAGCAATCAATTTGTGAAATCTGTCGTACTGTATACCAAATAAAATGGCCGGGGAGTGAATAAGTCGCAATCGGTGTGACAGGCCGTAATTCATGAAAAATGCATTTAAGTGGAGTCCAACATTTACAGTAATGATCACTAATGAATATAAATGTAGAGGCTCCGTTACGCACGTTGCCTTTGGGTACATTTCATATATCGCATAAAGATGGGTGAAACATTAAACACCACAAAGTGTCTCAGTAAGGTGTTGGGTCACCACAAGCCCCCAGGACAGCTGTAATGCATCTTGGCATGGACTGTCACGAACCACCGGCCTGAGGAGAGATAAATGGAAAGAGGAATTAATACATGGAAGTGGGTAAAAGCAAGTGGTATGTCACCTCATTCACTCTCCTTAGGACTTTGAAGGGCCCCACAAACTGCGGACCCAGTTTCTGGCACAGCAGGCGAAGGGGTAGGTTCTGGGTCAAGAGCCAGACCCGGTCACCCGGTACTCAGGGCACTTAAACCTCTAGTCTACAGCAGGGGGCTCGGTCTGGCTCAGATGCCACAGGGCCAGAGCTGGCTGGAACTCCAACACACAATGAAAGTGTGTGAGGTCCATGGAGGAGTGGCAGAGGGAGTTATGTGCGTACTCAACCCAAGGCAGGAACTCTGACCACTACCCAAGCCGGTCCTGGCATTTCATGAACGACTTCCAGACCCTGAACATGACTAGGAAGCCCCGGTCCGATACAAAGATGGAAAATCTTTGATGATAAGAGAGTTCTGGGCCCGGTTCCCCAAAACGTTCTTATCGCTAAGTAGTTCTTAACCTATTCCTTAACCTCTCTCTTAACCTAATGGCACGGTTCCCGAAACGTTCGTACGCTAAGTATATCTTCTGTAAGTCACACTTTCGTAAGGTTGGTCTGGACCATTCGTAGCTCTCTCTTAGCGTTGTTTGAGCTCAAACCGCTAGTCGC
>JACXGM010004998.1:6827-36359 GCA_016801145.1 Umbra pygmaea
AAGTATATTTAAATTATACTCCAGTATTATACTTCTAGTATACTTATGTTTAACCATAAGTATGTATTCAATGTATTTAAGTATATTTGAAGTATACTTTCAAAATATACATACCAAAATAATATATTAGAAGTATATTTAGGATAAATAAAATACATTTCAAGTACATTTAAATATACTTTTTTTTTACTTGGGTATTTCCAGGGTACAAAATAACTGCAGAGTGCAAATATACCATGGGGTGTGACAAATACACTGCGGCATAAATGTTCAAAGACAAGATGAAAATATAGGGGGAGAGTTAAATGAGATGTTGGTGACAAAATGGATAGTGCTGCAGTAGACTACATCTCAATTTGAGAGTTCTGTAAATGACATCACTGAAATCTATGATTGGTAGGATGGTCATTTTTACCAAGGTGTGTTTTGGCAGAATGAGTAAAGGAGGGCTTATTGCGGAATAGGAAGCTAATCCTATGTTGTTGCATCTTATAGAGGACAGCATCATTCAGTTCACTGTCAGATAAACTGCTGTATGCAAGTCTTGTAGACAACCCGAGTTCACGCATACGCTGTATGCAAGTTGTACTTTGGCTGACACCCAGCAAGTTGGCGATACAAGACACTGGTAAGGGCATGTCAATAAGCCTGGACAGCAGCTACTCAGAAAAGCTACATTTTGGTCAGCTGCGTCCTCTAATAAAAACACAGCGACTCTCTTGGGAAAGAGCTGCGTGGATCATTCTTTGAAGGGATAAGACACTCCACAATTTCAGCTGGATTTTTAAAATGGTAGATGCAATGTCACAATAAAGGCTTCCTGATTTACAACGTACTGGAAGTAGTCGTATGGTTGACTTAATGTGTCAGTGATCCTTTATTCCAGACACTGCAGTAGCTGAGTAGCCAGTGGTCCCTGTAAATGCCAAAAAACATATTAGATGCAATACATGGTACCGTTAACTTATCATTCCCAATACCCCAGGACAGTGATGAGGACATCTGCCCTGCGTGGGGTGCCGTATTTCGGATGAGACGTTAAAACGGGTGTCCTGACTCTCTGTGGTTACTAAAGATCCCATGGCACTATTCGTAGGAGTGTTAACCCTGGTGTCCTGGACACATTTCCAATCTGTCCCTCATACCATCATGGGAACCCTATCTCTCAATTTGCTTACACATTCCCCTCTCCCCGTTCTCTCTATCCCTTTCCCTAGGCAAATGAGAAAGTGTTCTCAGTCAACTTGCCTGGTAAAATAACGGTTAACCTAAACAAAAAAACACATTATGTAACGTTAGGCTAGATAGACATTCAAAATATTACAACTGAATGATGTTTGGCAAACTAATAGGCGTAAGTTAACGTTATCATCATTTTGCAAGCTAAAGCAATTACTTTGTCTCACTCAGTCACTACTGCTCTGGTCGACATTGCAAAACATATGATATAATAGCTAAGTGAAGTTTATTTGAGGTAACGTTATTGCATATCTTACAGGTCAAGTTCTAACATCACTAACTAACATTACTTTCGCACAGAGCACTTCATCAACGCTAACGTCATCTAGCACTAGAGTTAACAGCAATCTATGGTTAACAGCGAGTTAATATCGTTAGGTTGCAATCTAAAGCAATAACGTGTATGAGTTGCAGAAATGTACAGTGCATCATTATAAAGTGCTATCAAAATAGTAAAATCGTATACAAATGTTGAATAAACGCAATATTTACTTTACCTATCTTACATTACCTGATCTTATACCATACACCTCTGTCCAGGCTGCGGATGTGTAGCCAAAGCCTGACACCTCTAAATTCATTCAACCAAATAATTGTAGTAACAATGACGGCGTTGCACGGATGGAAAAAGTAATTAATTAGTCCGTTACTGAAAAAATAACACTGTTAGTAATGCCGTTATACTTAAACGTCGTTACTCCCAACACTAATAATAACAAAAGTATCTTCGGGATTACTCATGTTCTCAAAATAGGTAATTTTCCGTGTTTTTCACCTCTTCTTTCTGTTAAAAGACAGACAGTCCGTCTGTCCAATCAGGAGGGTCTGTACTCTGCTAGACAGGCCCTACCATTTCCGTAAGAAGTTAATGTCGTTGTGTTTTTAGATTTTTTGAAGTGTTTTCCTATTTGCTGTCGTGTTTTCCTATTTGCCGTTGTGCTTTATGATTTGTTGAAGTGTTTTCATATTTGCTGTTGTGTTTTCCTATTTGCTGTCGTGTTTTTCTATTTGCAGTTGTGCTTCATGATTTGTTGAAGTTTTTTCATATTTGTTGTTGTGTTTTTCTATTTGCCGTCGTGTTTTCCTATTTGCCGTTGTGCTTTATAATTTGTTGAAGTGTTTTCATATTTGCTGTCGTGTTTTCATTTTTGCCGTCGTGTTTTCCTATTTGCCGTTTTGTTTTCCTATTTGCCGTTTTGTTTTCCTATTTGCCGTTGTGTTTTATGATTTGTTGAAATGTTTTCCTATTTGCTGTTGTGATTTGCACTTCAGGGCCACCGTAGTCTTTACATTAGTGAATCAACTTAAATATTAAAATGTCTAATGAAATGTAATGTCTTTCATTGCTGAAATTTAATGTTAATCTAAGTTAAACGCTCCCGGCGCTGTGTGAATGCGTTCATGTGATTGGCTTATAAGTAAACAATCCCCCAAGTTGGGTGCGTTCTTGTGATTGGCTAAAACAAGGGAGATATCTGATTGGTTGCAGATCATTCCCTGTTTAAAAAAACGCATTTGTGTGTCGAGCCACATCAGGGGAGTCTCAAGATTCACACACAAATGCAGTTAGGTTCACAGACCGCAAGCAGTTTGTAAATCAAGATATATTTGTGTGTGCATCAGAAATACATTTCTCAATCGTGTCCTGTGCATTTCTGAATCTTGTGTGCATTTGTAAATTTTGTTTGCCTTTCTGAATTGTGTGTGCATTTATGAATTTTGTGTGCATTTGTGAATTTTGTGTGCATTTGTGAATCTTCTGTGCTTTTTAAATTTTGTGTGTCCATTTGTGAATTTTGTGCGCAGTTGTGTATCCTGTGTGTGTATTTATGAATCGTGTGTGTGCATGTATGAATCATGCATGTGCATGTATGAATCCTGCGTGTGCATATGTGAATGTAGTGTGTGCATTTATCTTTATTGAGACTATTTTAGCTCCATAAAAAGGCTTGGTGGTACAGACATTTTAAACAAAGACATTAAGGGACTAACAAACATTTATAATTTTTTTTGTTGGTAGACTATTTTATTGTTTTGAAGCACTGTTCAATTACTTTTTGTAAGAGAAGAAAGCAGTGTGTTCTTACTAAATGTACATTTATGTAGGGCTGGGCATCGTTCAAAATCTTTTGATCCGGTGCCAATTTCGATACCTCAGTTTCGATGCCGGTTCCTTAACAATACTTTTTTCGATACCATATTTTTTTATCCATTTCAAAATCAACAGAATACAGTAAACCCAAAACCTTTAATTTCCACCTTAATTGTTTATCAGTAAAGCACAAAACATAACAATACAATGTTTCATTCTTTTTACTGACAATAACAGTAAAAAGGGTTATCCAGGCTAAAAGATGCTATATTTGTAAAGAACTCCCTTTATATCGATAGCTTGCTCACCTCCACCATGGGTCCATCACTTTCAAAAAAGCTAGCAAACCTTAAACAATAGCCGCTTTCCAACCAAGTAGTTACAGGAACGTAGTTATAGGAACAGTCCACTTCTAAACAGTTCTACTAACTACTCTTCCCCAAAACCGGTTTTACTATTTGCATTTGCACTGGTCAAGTGGCCATAGGAACTGGTGGGAGGGATAAGGAAGTGACAAAAGCACCGCAACCGTCTTTTATAGCGTCGTCGACTTTAGCGTAGGGCCACATACAACAACATTTCACAGTGGAATGTTTTTGTAACACTGGGTGTATGATTGGAGATGTATGCGGATGATCTGGTTGTTTTAAGCTCAAGTAGTGCTGGATTCCTTCAGCGGCTTGCTGTTTGTTTGTTTGTTCAGATTACGAGGCTGAAAACGACATCAAATACAATTTAAAAAAGAGTGTTGTGTTTATGTCCTAATAACTGAGTTCGAACCGCGGCGTTTAATGGTACAATATGTAATATCAATCAAAACAATAACAAAATACACACTTTGCATTAAAAGCAAACATCACTATACATATATTATATATATTTCTTAGTTGTGTACTTACATTATCCTAAATGTTTCCACTAACTTTCAAATCCAGAGAAATTTGTAATATAATTCGAAGACACGGGATGTTTCATTTTGTCGCCCGTAAATGGCGTCATATAACCTGTGACTGCTCTAGTTGTTATAAGATCCAGGGAGCCCCCAAAGATCACGTGAATAAAGTTATAATTTGTTTTTAATATTTTACTTTGTCAGTGAACTTTTTTTTCTGCCGGAGATGCTAGATTGGAAGGTTGTCATTGATGACGATAACAAAACCATGATCCCACGCAACCTCCCGACGTCATCCAAGTACATCTTTTGCTATTGTTTTGATTGAGAGCCCCCTGGCGGCCAAAAATTACATATTGCACGTTTAAAAACTAGGCTGGAGTAATAGAAATTGAGTAGCTACTTAACAGGGAAACACAAGACGAAGGCTCCAGCATAGTATTATATGCAACAGACAAACGAAGCGACCGGCATAATTTATAACCCCTGTGACTGCTCTGTGGCACAGATCTTATCTTTCCTAGGAAATGTTCCCTCTTGCTGCCAATGTGAAGGGATTGACACTTTCTGGTATGGTCTTCCTATTCCTAACATCAGGGTGGACACATGCAGAGGCTAATGTGAAGGGGGAAATAGACAGAGCTTACTAGAGCAACCTGCTAGCAGCACAAGCTAACATACATAGAGTAGTCAACGTTACGGGGAAAATAATTGAGTTTCGATTGTCGATCGAAATGAGCGCAAGAACGGCAGTAGTAAACCTGTGTTCAGTTTAAAGGTACAATTTGTAATATCAATCAAAACAATAACAAAATACATACTTTGCATTGAAAGAAAACTTCACTATACATATATTATATATATTTCTTAGTTGTGTACTTACATTATCCTAAATGTTTCCACCAACTTTCAAATCCAGAGAAATTTGTAATTTAATTTGAATACACGGGACGTTTCTTTTTGTCGCCCGTCAATGACGTCATATAATATAGTTGCTCTAAGTTCCAGGGAACCGCCAAACATAACGTGAGTAAAGTTATAATATTTTTAACAATACATTACTTTGTCAGTGAACTTTTTTTCTGCCGGAGACGCTAGATTGGAAGGTTGTCATTGATGACGATAACAAAACCCATGATCCCACGCAACCTCCCGACGTCATCCAAGTACATCTTTTGCTATTGTTTTGATTGAGAGCCCCCTGGTGGCCAGAAATTACATATTGCACGTTTAAGTAGTGAAATTACACTTATCTGTCAAGTATTTCCAAAATTTGTAAACTTACCGTTACATCTGAAAAACAAAGATGCTGCCTGGTCAAGTAGTAACGTTATAAACGGCATACGACTGCAAGTATCTTCAGAAATCTTCTGCATGGTGGTGGTGTCTCTTTCACATGACGTGTTTTAAGTTGCGTTAGACAGCCGATCGCCGGTGACTTTGTCATTACACGCAAGTATGATAAATGATTATTGGCTCAGACGCTTTTGGGACCGAAAATTGGCACCGAAAGATAAATACTTTTTCGATACTCGATAGTATCTAAGTATTTCGGTCGGTGCCATAAAAGTATCGATGTTCGGTGCCCAGCCCTACATTTATGAGTATGAAGTAATAAAACAAAATGTATTACATTAAATTGACTTTTGTTACTTCCATCAAATGAAAAGAAACCAAATAATACATCTTTCCACACAAGTATAAAGTCGCTGTAAATATTTTCAATTACAAATTTAGATAGATTTAACAAAAGTTTGTTAGCATTATTACAATGTCAGAACAGAACTGTCTCTGGGTGTTCGTCACAGAAGATACAACTAAAAAGTATATCCTTTTTAAACTTCGTCATGTAGTGACTTGCAGTTTTGTATGTATGGATAATCTTTAAAAAAAACTTATTTGACTTTGTTAAATAATAAGTACGTTTGGGGCAACATCCAGACTTTTCCTACAATGCCAACAAAACGGTTCCAATAGGGAATGACACTGGGAGTAGATACATCATGTTGAAAAAAGGCACGTATTAGTTATTTTAAGGAACAGAATTCAAACAGATTTTTCCAACTGGTGAGTCAACAGGTGTACTGGCAGTGGGTAGGTTCTGAGGGTCAGTTCTCAACACATTCCTAAGTAACAGTACAAAAACCGAGGGGATGGCATCCATAACAATTGCAAAATCCTTAGGACTGACATGGATATTGTCAAGTGAGAACAACTCCTCATAACTCAGAAGAAAGACCTCCGCATTCACAAGTTGACTCACAAGAAGTATATTATTTCGGAACCAGTATTCTAAAAATAATGACATGTTTTTGTATAATATGTCTTGAGAATTCCATATACAATATCTGTGTGAGGAAAAATTGTGCTTATAAATTAATGACCATCACAAAAAAGCCTGCCATATGAAAAGCAGAGGCCACCAAAAGAGGTAGAAACATGATGGGGAATAAAGTTCTACATAGAGGTGGGTCTTTTTTTTAAAAGTGCTTCAACCAATTTATTTTAAATGTATTGTTTAAAGTAGTGAAGTCCAAAAAGTTAAGGCTTCCACACATTCAAATGATTCAGGGCCCAGTTCCCTGATAACGTTCATACTTAGCGCGCTAAGAAGACTCAAAAAGATATAGCTTACCGAAGTTGTTTATGTTCCTAAGTGTGTTCCCCGAAGTGTCCCTTAGGAAGCTTCTTAACGCGCTGCCTCTTAAGTTCGACATTACAAAGGCGCTGTCCCAAGGGAAGGTGCTGAATTTGTTGTCATCGATTGCTCAGGAATTGATTTTTCACTTCACGAAAAGGTGCGTTATGTGTTAAGAAAGACAACACGTTCTATGTAAATAAAACATTCCTCAAATAATTCCAGTAACATTTATTTACATAGCATAGTTTAAGTTATCAGTAAAATATAGACTTATTACAGTTTTTTCCGATTGCTAAAACACAAAAAGTGAATGCTCAGACCAAAGCGTCAAAACCGTAACGTTTGCATGCATTTGGTACACTCAGGCACCAAATGAATAAACACAATGTCGGCATGGCACCGTAAACAATTCTGTAACACACGGTGCAAAACACTACACACATCGTTGCATTTGTTACACACTTTGGCCAATGATTAAACACTCTGCAGTCAGCACGTCCATTCAATAGTTAAAACACACATGACATTAGCAACACTCCCGCACACATCGTAAAACACTTAACCCGTAACTGAACACCAATCAGTCAGTATATAATTCAGGTATGAGCACCTGTCGTGAGACAATCGTGAATATGGAGGCTGAAGGAGAGAGGAGAACGAGGAAGAGACGGAGAGGGAAGAGGGAGAGGAGTAAAAACCAGACATCGGGACTGAAACATCATCAGCCAAAGGGCCATCGAGAATGCAGCCCTTAGTGGTTAGGGGGTCCTCCTTCACCATGCCACCCTGGGTCCCTACAACACTGCACACATACTGACATTTCTGCATGCACTACATGCCGAGGTCACATAGGACCAACCAGGGCAGCCCATGTTTGTTGTCATCTGGGATGTCAGTTTCCACTGCCCCCTTATTTCCCGGTCCTCAACCTGATAGGGGAAATATTTTCGGCATGGCGGTGGGAGGTCTATATTTTCCCGTTGCCTGGCAAGGGAGAACATCGCCTGTGATGTGGACGAGGTGACGTGGCCCGACCCCAATTGAAGGAGTGATCCCTGACTCGTAATGGGAGTTGTTTTACTACCTGTACAGTGTATCACTGAGGCTTGGTTACGGGAAAAAAAAATTTTTTTTTACTACAAATGACAGAAGTGTCTTGAGTAAAGTTGACCAGTGTGTTGTGTCTGTTTGACTGTTTGTTGTTCATGTGCATGTGTGTTAACTATTGATCTGAAGAGGGCCTTTTGAAGTCAGAGTGTTACGTTTTGATTGCAGAATGGCAGTTTTGATTGCAGAATGGCAGTTTTGACATGTCAGTTCAATGTTAATCTTCAAGTGTTGTGTAAAGCATTCTTGTGTGTTGAGTTTTGACTCAATGAGCCAAATTATGCATTTTGTGTGTTAGCAATTGGAAAAAACTGTAATTCAATTATCAAATTGTCAGTAATGTGTCCATACGATATGTTGTGACTGGTTGACGAACCGGGAAGGCTATTCCTCGATAATCATTCACCCTCCTCTCCTGTTGTGCCACTTGTCCCGCTTCTTGACGTGGGTTTAACGACTTCTAAAAATGATGTAATACACTTTTATATCAATGGTAAGGTACTTTACAATCAGAATTGATTGGCAAGCATCTTCAGTTACTTCTGTTTAATGTGGTTTTGATTGACATTGATGAATGTTTACAATAAAAAGCTACCTATCTACAATAAACAGAGAGAGAGAGTTAGATAGAGAATAGGGTGGGGAAGCAACGTAAAAAAACGGCACCAAGCTTCTCGTCAGAGGAACTTGAAGTTTTGCTGGAAGAGGTGAGCTTGCACAAGGTGACACTGTTTTCCAGCTTTCGGAATAACTTGTGCAACAGCAACAAAAAAGAGCTATGGAGCGACATAGCAAGGCTGCCTCCGGATCAGGCACACCGAGGTCCTGGCAGGACGTCAGGAAAAATCTCAAAAGGGCTTAAGTTTTGAAGAACAATTGACATGGACTAAACGGCTCCGCGGCTGGCGCCATCTTTGATTCAATACAAGGACACGTTGGATCGCTGCCATAGTTGGTCACTTACTGGACACCACCATGCTTACCCATTTATAGATCTTAGCCATTTAGAGCCAAATTGTTTGCCAGACTTATCAAAAGTGATTGCCAATTAAAATGTCCATAAAATCATTGTAAGCCAAAACATTGTCAACATACCATAGTTTGACTTGTACTGCGCTGCACTGATTTCTAAAGACAGCTGCACAGTGGAGTCGACTAGCGACTTGAGCTCAAACAACGCTAAGAGAGAGCTTACGAATGGTCCAGATCAAACTTACGAAAGTGTGACTTCCAAAGATATACTTAGCGTACGAACGTGTCGGGAACCGTGCCATGAGGTTAAGAGAGAGGTTAAGGAATAGGTTAAGAAATACTTAGCAATAAGAACGTTTTGGGGAACCGGGCCCAGGTCTATTTCTTTGCCTAAAATACTGTCAAGATGTAAAGGAAGAGTGGCATACGTTAGTCTAGCGATTCCTTCAGCCTTGGAACTCAAGATTCTATGCTTTAAAGACAAATCCTGTTGTAGCCATTGACTTACCTTCCTCTGAGTTTTCTTAATGATGGGGCTAATGTTTTGTAAGCCTCTGGAGCAGTGCTTTGCTCTCTGAAGTAGAATACTGTTTGTGACAGAGCTGTAACAGTACTAACATAATAGCAGTGAACTCACAGGTGGGCAGGCGACCCTGGTGTCCCCAAGTTAGAAAAAAAATGCTGCAAATGTATTATTAACACTTTAACACAAATTGGTTTGTTTCTTTTTTCCTACAAAATAAATCTAGGCAGCTAACGTTACAGTAATGTTAACCAAAAGTTAATGATAACAACTTAGATACGCCTTGTGATGTTCTAGATGCCTATGCATCCAGTACGAGAGGGTAATATTATCAAGTCACCGTTTACACTGCTCACACATCGTACTGTACAACAACATTGTTTTACAAAGTATTGAACTAGCTAGCACCCATTTGGTTTTGCCATTCAAAAAAACAAATTAGCTACAATAGTCGTTGGCTAGCTTACTTAGCTAGCTGTTGGAGGAAAGGTCTAACTGCGGGCAGGTTACGTATGGTGTGCGAATATGACATTTAACATGAGCTGTATCCCTTCTAGCCATGACCCAGTGACAGACAAACAAGGATACATCTGTAGCGGGCCAGCTTCAAGGGGGTGGTCTTAAGCTGGATTCACACTAGGTCCGGCAAACTGGTTGCATCGCAGCGGAAGTCCATTCATTTCAATAGGAAGCAATGCGCACCGCTGCGGAAAATCTACCACCGCTGCAGTTGAAGTGTGTCTGCATTACGATGCCGTACGGGGATTTTTTGCAGTGTCTCATGTGAATCCAGCTTTAGACACAGAAGTTGATGCAACCATGAGCTTAGCGGCCAACCGTGGAACTGCACCCATGCGGCCCAAAAGCGTTTTTTCCCATATACTTTCATGGTGAACGAAACTTCTATGTCAGCGGATAATTTTTTGGGGGGGTACCTCAACTTTTCAGCTCGAACACTTAAACGGTCCTTGTTTAAAACGTAATGTTTTTAAAATTTTTAACATTCACTTGTTGCCGAATCCAGAGTTATTATACTAGGCATGATGAACGCGCACAATGAACCACACAATGAACGCGCACAATGAACGAGCACAATGAACGGGCACAATGAACGCGCACAATGAACGCGCACAATGAACGGGCACAATGAACGGGCACAATGAACGCGCACAATGAACGCACACAATGAACGCGCACAGAACCTGAACGCGCACAGAACCGCGGGACTGCGCCCGCCTGTGTCGCCCTATACTCCGCATGTTCATATGACGGTTCTTCTCTGGAGGTCCTGTTGCAACATGCGCTAGCTGGACCTGGGAGTCACTTGAGCAATAAACAGTCAGCTATGGATAAAAATAGTCTACATCAGTTTTCAGTTACGGTAAGTTCAATACTTGGATTTAATACAGGGAAATAGCTTTTTGGTCTTTCGTTTAATAAACCATTGTACCATTGTGTCTACGTTATGACGTTAGCAAAATGGAGTTGACTTTGGCTAACCTTACACCGAGTATTACAGTGTATTTTAACCGTAACTTACTCAAAATTGATTAGCTAGCTAACATTATAGAAAACTCACTAACTAGGTAACAATTGACTGAAAGCTGTGTGTGTGCTGTAAAACTAATACTTTTTTGCCGTCATTGTTGAGTAAACATTTATAGTCTATTCTTACAATGGTACAGTGTTTTTTTTATAAGTGTAATGCATTTAATACATGTATTTTAAAGTAATTACATTGTCTATCTGTCATTGTCTGTGGACGAGTCTCTGCAGCAATTTGGACAAGGTGAACAACATTTCTATATCTTTACATAATCATTTAATGAAGATAATACATAAATAGATGGACCTGGCAGGATATATGTATTATAGGAACACACATAAGTAGTCTGAGTGCTAGCTAATGCAATTGAATATGTATTTGCTGAACTATATTTATTAAAAGCATTCTTATTTATTCTATTTGCATAATCCTTTGATAAAGATGATACACAAATTGATGGACCTGGCAGGATTTATGTATTATAGGAACAGTTGTCTGTGTCCTAGCTAACGCAACTGAATATGCATTTGCTGATATTTTTGTTTGTTTTTAAAGTAGGGGGAACATAAATGTTTTTTACTTAGTTTATTTAGTTGGAAGATACCCCCAGATCAGGGGTCTCCAAACCTCTACATGGAGAGCTACCATCCAGACTGTTTTCACTTGAACCTCAATTTAGCACACCTGATTCTACTAACTAGCTGGATGAGGAGCTGAATGAGACTACAATATTTGCAGTTGAATTGAAAACCTACAGGATGGTAGCTCTCCAGGACCGAAGTTGGAGACCCCTGCCCCAGATGGACTGAGCCCGAGAAAAGCAGAAATCCCAATAAGGTCCCGGCCGTACTTAGACAAAGTGAACTATATTCATTACAATCATTCTTATTTATTCTATTTGCATAATCCTGTGATTACAAATGACAAATAACACTTGATTGATTGATTGTAAACTAAAATCACTGACCTTTACTTTATGAGCCACAGTCATTTATTATACATCCTGCATTAAATTATCATGACTCATGTATTACTTGAGGGTATGATTAGTACCTGTAATGCTATAAAATGTATATGAAAGCTTAATAAACCATTTTTGTTTTAAGAAAAGCACAAAGCACATTTTTTATAACCCAATATTTAATAATATCTAGGTCTGAAAGTGGCTGATAGGCAACAGCTATATCCGACGTGAGGAGGAGAAAGCCAGATACACCACAGGGAGGAAACTGGGACTGGATGGCCATGTGTGGTGGTTTGGTTGGGGTGGTCTGAGATGGAGGAATCTTATTCCCTTTTTTCCTCAGTCCTTGAGAGGAAGAACAGTCTCGGCTATCCTGCTAATTCACTGTGGCGGCAACGACCTTGGCAACATCAAAGGTGTGGAGCTTGTCACAGTGATAAAGCAGGACCTGTTCCACCTCCATGGCATCTTTCCTGAGAGGAAGATCCTTCTCTCTTCCATCAATGAGAGATGTCACTGTAGGAAGGCAGATCTGGGAAAGATCAACAAGACCAGAATGTGGGTGAACAGAGAGCTGGGGAAATTTGTCAGGGATTTGGGTGGAGACAGTGTAAGGCATCCTTGCTTAAAATTTGACTGCCCTGGCATATTTATAAGAGATGGAGTTAATTTCACACATTTGGGATATTTATTAAGTAGCATCCCACAGTCCCTTGAGGCTAAAAGGATGGCTTTTTTAACAATAAAAATAACTTGTAAATATGACAGGGCAGCTCTCCTTGTGTAAGGATATGTCTCCACCTATTTATGTAAATATTTTACAACTTTATATTTTTTAATTTAATAATGATTCTGTTTACACACGTTCTGTGTTCATCCTCTCCCTCTTACCTATT
Organism: Umbra pygmaea; assembly: GCA_016801145.1. Classification (NCBI taxonomy): domain Eukaryota; kingdom Metazoa; phylum Chordata; class Actinopteri; order Esociformes; family Umbridae; genus Umbra; species Umbra pygmaea. The sequence goes on from JACXGM010004998.1 coordinate 19,700, forward strand.
TCTCCCTTTTCCTCTCTCGCCTCCACTCATATTCCCCAGCCTCACCCAGCTGTGTATTTTGTCTTTCTCATATCGGATGTAGATTTGGTTTGTCCTACATTGTTTTTAATGCCTTTTTTCTTTTATTTATAGTTTCCTCCTTTCTCTATAGTGGAGTTTAACAAAATATGTGTCCCAGAATTTTAAAAACAGATTCACCCCTTTCTAGAAATGTCCCCGTAATTGTTTTTGCTCCCATAAATATTGTTTTGCATTGAAATGTTGAAGCCTGGTAACACTGAATCGAACCCTGAATGCCTATCAGAGTCATGAGATTTATTCCATGAAAAGTTTGAGACAGAAGTCAACTTTTTTAATCACAAAAATGTTGGGAGTACATGTAACTTGTAATAAGCATCAGTTAGGTTTAGGGTTTCCCTTACATCCATGTTCAACACATCATCATAGGATGCGTCCGGGGGATATATGTTGTAAAGCCTGTAACGTGGATGAAGGATGAGGCCATGGATATATTAGAAGGTCTGTTCACGACACTGCAGGCTAACCCAGTAGCTAGCGCTAGCTAACATGACATAATGATCGCAGTTCCTTGGTTGTCTAAATACATCCATTGTTCGTTTAGATAAGCATGTAAACGATCAGGAACCACGAGGAACACAATTGTTAACGTTAGTGAATATTTTTAGACTATGAAACAGCGAGTTAATGAATTCGCCACGTGTACCGATGGACGTATTAAGAGAACGAACTATACTTGTTGTGAGACAAGACAAAAGCCCATGAACGCCCATTGTTGCTACCGGATGCTACGACATCTTAATACATCCATGGGTGCTACTGTAATGTTTTTGTATTTATCGCTCTTCAGAATGAAATCATGACCATAGACTCCTTGGTATTGCACATAACGTCTGCTCTTTATTTCGCTCCCTTTACAATACCCCCCCGACCACTACGGCAGCCGATAATGAACATTCAGTACATGACATCCCTCGTTTACTTGGATATGAACCACACTCAGTGCTTTACTGTATCTTTGTACTTCACTACTTTGACCTATTAACTGAAGTCATACACTATGCAATTAAACCAACAAAGTTAGGATCTTCCTTTGCAAATGTAAACAAATATTTTGCAGATCTTGTTTGAATAAACTTTGTGCCAATAAACATATAAACCCCTTGTACATGTCTAACTCACTTAAGAACATAGTCAGACAATTTTGTAGGCATTCTGGTCTCTCTCTTTGGCCTGTCTATTTGCGCCTCATAATGAGGTGTGTTGTGGTAATTTACTGATACTGGCATGGCTGGTGTTTCTTGTGTGTCAGATTCAGCAGTCTGAACATCCTGTGTTTGTTGCTCCTCATCTGATGGTTGTACTGGTGTTCTGCTGACATTCTTTTTTTACAAAAGATGTATTCCTGGTGTACCTCACCCCTGTCGGGGACTCAACCACCACACAGTTTCCCTTCTTGCTAACCACCTTGTGTGGCGTGGCATTGAAGTTAGTTATGAACTTGTCCACCTTGTCTTGATGGAGCAGAACCTCTTCCCCTTGCTCACAATTGAGTATTGAGCACCTCGCCGTGCATCAGCATATGCTTTCGACTTTGCCTTTTATTCAGCGTCTCGATCCTGGACCTCCAAGTCTCTGTTTGACTCAATAATCTCCGGTAACTTCCCTCTCATCTTCCGGTTAATCAGCAATTCTGCTGGACTTTTTCCTGTCATTGCATGAACAATGCCTCTGTAAACAGTGACATATCTTCTGAGTTCCTGTTTTCAGTTTAGTCCTTCCACATGGGCAATTTGGATGCGCTTAAGAAGTGACGCATTTTGACGTTCTACCTCTCCATTTGCTTGAGCCCATTTAGGTGTTGTTTTTAGGTGTTTTATTCCGTTACTTTCACAGTATTAACGGAATTCATCCGACTTGAATTGAGGACCGTTGTCCGACTTCAGTGTGACTGGCAGTCCATGTCTGCTGAATATTGTTTCCAGACAGTCAATCACCTTTGCTGCCGTGGTAGATGTCAATACATCATATTCTTAGTAACAACTGTAATAATCTACTACCACTAAAATTGATTGGCCTGTTGGGAGTGGGCCAAGTAAATCTACTGCCAGGTCACGCCATGTTCCTTCTGGCAGCGGTGTGAGTCTAAGTGGTTCTGACGAGTCCGAGCGGGCTACGGTCTGACACCCGGGGCGCAACTTACAGTGTCTCTCAGCCGCTTTAACCATTCCCGGCCACCACACCTTACTTCTGAGATGTTGCTTGGTTCCACCAATTCCCAGGTGACCCTCATGTGCTAAAGTAATTGCTCTTGTCCTCAGTGATTGAGGGAGAACAATGCGTGTCCCCCTCAGCACAATGTGTCCTATTTTACATAATTCACCTGACACAGCTGCATAAGCTTTACAATGGTCAAAATGTCCACTTTCTATAGCCTCTCTTACTTCTGTTAGCTGTTTATCAACTGCTGAGGCCCCCTCCACTTCCTTGGTAGTCAGCGCCTGAGGCGTGGCATACATGGCCACAAACCTTACGTATACATCTGATCCATGGCTATGCTGTTCATTGCCTGTATCCTTTCCCAGTAGCCTGGATAATGAATCAGCTATGTTTTGCTTGCCTGCAACATGGACAACTCTAAAGTCATATGGTTGCAGTTGCAGAACCCAGCGCTCCACTCGCGCACAGGGTTTGGAACGTGGGCTGTAGATTGCTTCGAGAGATTTGTGGTCCGTTACAATGTCAAATTTTTGCCCATACACATATGGGTGTAGTCTCCCACATGCCCACACAAGTGCCAGAGCTTCTCGCTCAGTCTGTGAGTATTTTCGTTCACAGTCGGTCTGACTGCGGCTCACATAACTAATCGGGACCATTTCAACTTTCTGTTCCTGTACAAGCACCGCTCCCAGACCCACTGGGCTGGCATCTGCGATTACCTTGGCGGGTGCATCCTTATTGAAGTTTGCAAGAGTCCCTGCCCTACATAGAGCATCTTTAGCGCCTAAAATGATTTTGCTTGTCCCTGCCCAAAATCAAATGTAGTGTATTTTCTTTTCAGCCTGCGCAGTGGTTCTGACAAGGTTGCAAACTGTGGTATGAACCTACTGCTGTAGCTGACCAGCCCTAGGAAGCTTCGCACCTCAGAAGGATTTTCCGGTTCTCTGGTTGTTAACTATTGCTTTCACCCGGTATTCTGTGGGTCCAATGCCTTTCTCAGACAGGAGTATTCCCATGAAGATCAACCTGTCCATGTTGAATTGACACTTGCCTGGATTCAGAGTCAATCCACAGTCTTCCAGTCTCTTCAACATAATGTGTAACCTGGAATCATGTATCTTTTTATCCGGGGAGTGCACAATGATATCGTCTGAAATATTCTCCATGCCTTCAATCCCTGCCAATGCGGATGCAATTTCATGCTGGTATTGTTCACTGGCAGAAGACACTCCAAAAATCAGACGTTTGTATCTATACACCACGTTGTGAACTGCGAATGTTGTTATCTCTCGTGATGCTGGGGTCCGTTCTAACTGGTGGTAACCCCACTTCAAATCTAGCTTACTGAAGACCACAGATCCATTCTAACTGGTGGTAACCCCACTTCAAATCTAGCTTACTGAAGACAACACATCCATTCTAACTGGTGGTAACCCCACTTCAAATCTAGCTTACTGAAGACCACAGATCCATTCATCCCTCGCAGTAGCTCATCCACTGTGGGAATAGGATAGCGTCCTGTGATGATAGCACGGTTTGCCTGCCTCATATCCAAGCAGAGTCTAATTTACGAATCAGACGTTGGCACAACAATGACTGGATTCACCCAGGGGGTGGGGCCATCAACTTGTCAAGATCCAAGAGTTCTTTGTTTTTACGTTCCACAGCCTCCCTTAGATTAAATGGAATTCACCTGAATGACTGTGCCACTGGTTCCACCTCTGGGTCTATGTGTAAACTAATCTGTTATGTTTTTAGTTTTCCCACCCCATGGAAAACCTTGGGGTACTCCTGCTGGAGCATGCCCTTCAGGTCTGACACTGCTGCTATGTCAGGTCCAATCCTCAGTATTCCCAGTTTCATTGCAGTCTCTTTACCAAGCAGTGGCTCTCCTTTTTCCCGTACTACAAGGAATTCTGCCTGCTCACTGTGCTTTCCTACTCTGGCCTCACATGTGAAAACTCCCTTAACATGAATTGGCTCACTAGATGAGTATGAGAATAATTTTCGTTCTGCTTTGGGAATATATGAGTGGCACCTAACGTTCTCTCCCTTTAATATTTCCCAAGTATTCTCATCAATTATATTCCCTGTTGCCCCAGAGTCAATTAACATATTTAGACATACCCCTTCAATAGAAACACTCAGTCTCCCTGTCATGGTATCATCCTTAACAACAAAAGCATAATCATTAATTTGTTCAATGTGATTTATCACTTGTTTCTTTGTTTTCCAAACCTTAGAGAAATTATCTTTCCCTTGGCATTTGTGGCATGTCTGCCCCCGTGCTGGACATTTGGGTTCTTTTCCAAAATGATCATTATGACCACATCTGTAGCAATGGTTTTGTGTTTTCTTGCTATTAAATTTTGGATTTGGTGTTTTCTGATACTTCTCTCTTCTTTGTGAGAGCCGGTTCACCTTGTCCGCCTCTGCTTTTTCCGTGCCACAGACAGACATAGCTGCTAATTGTGCTTCAACTCTCTCACATTGGAAAGCTATCTCTAAAGAACGTGTTAGTGTAAGAATTGGACCCTCCTCAAGTAGTTTGCGTCGCACATATTCAGAATTGCAGCAACTCAGAATTGCATCCCTAATCTGATTAGCACAATCAGGTCCAAAACCACAGTCCCTAGCAGAGTGGCGTAAACGGGTAACAAACTGTTGATTGGTCTCACCCGCCCGCTGTTTCAACTGATGAAATGATTGGCGGGCAAAAGCTTAATTGACTCTCAGTATGAAATAAGCATTCAAGGCGGCGACCGCCCTTTCATAATCCGTTGCTTCCCCAGTGTCCAACAGGGTAGAAAAAACGTCCTGAACGTCGGGTCCGGCATGGTGTAGAAGTAAAGCTCTTCTTCGCTGTCTCGTCGCGTCCGTCGCATCTTCGGTACTAATTAGCCCTTTACCGTCTGCATACAGCGCAAAAGAAGTTAGCCATCTCTTCCACCTCGGCCCTAACATGCAGGTTTCCGAGTAGCATTCGAACTTCGGCAGCATGTTTTTCTCCATAATATACTTTACCTAACTAGTACTCACTATACATACTACAACTACTTAACGTGAGTTAACTAACTACCTCGTCGTCAATGTAATGTTTATGTATTTATCGGTCTTCTGAATTAAATCATGACCATAGACTCCTTGGTATTGCACATAACGTCTGCTCTTTATTTTGCTCCCTTTACAATAACCCCCCCTGACCACTACGGCAGCCGATAATGAACATTCAGTTTATGACAGCTACGACAACACAAACAAACTGTTGCTAGTGCGCATGTCCGTTGGGCCGCACAACGCGGAAGATCCAGGTATTTTGGAGCTCCATGTTTGCTTCATGCGCTTTTGAGCAATTTTCATTTTAATGAACGACGCTCCGTGAAGTATGCTCTATCCAGTTCTCTTAATACATCCATGGCCAGCTTGTCAACAAACAAGGAAGTTACGTTTAAACTGAAGACCCGCCTTGATGAGGGGTCTGACAGATTGCATTTTCATGTTCTAGTTTTGTCCCTAAAAGAGCGAGGTGACTTGAAAATTTAAATGCAATTCACTGGGGACGCTGTTTAGCTTAATGAATTTTAATATTGTCCACTGCACAGCACATCATCTTTGATAATGAAATGTCAAATGCCGTTTTCATTTCCATTTTAAAATTGTTAGAAAGTGCATTTTAATTTTAATTGAGACTTAAATAATGCTTGCACAAATGGGAAATTAGGCTACATTGTTTATATTGCATTTTAATTTTCAAATTTTCATTAACATTTGAATATAGTCCTTTGTAAAGCGGGGTACTTCTTTGAAAGTGAAATGGCAAACGGTTATTCCATTTCAATTTTAATATTGTCATAGATCACCCATATGATTATGTGAAAATTCAAATGCAATTGGAGAATTGCATTTTAATTTGAATATTGTCTCAAAGAACACCTACATATATTGAAAATGATAATGAATTTCTGAAATTGCATTATCATTTGAATTTAGTCCCTTATGGGCTTCCATAACTAAGCATACAATTCAGGTGGGCTTAAAGGGTACACTAGCATAAAAATCACCTTTCCTGTGGACAACCTAATTGAAAATGAACAATTATTTCCCATTATCAATATAAACTTTGCATGGTGATGTAAGCTACAGTGTACATCTACCCTGAGACAATTTGGTTTTAAAATATTTTATCAATAGTAATGCTTTTAAGCCATATCCAGACTTTTCACATATTTGGTGAGATATCTTTATCTCACATTACAAAGTGATGTAAGTATTCATACAACTTACAATGCGAGGTTAATCATTCATTATATCTTTAATTTTGTTTGTGGAAATAGGGCAGTATTTGTTGTTAGAAAATATTTGTCATTAAGACAGACAAGATTACTGAGGTCTATTCAAGTAGCGCATTAGTGCCTCTCGTATATATCCCTGCCCTCCTCCTCTACACCTACACCTTGTGCCAGTGGCACCAGATTATGCTCTATTGCTACAGCTGCATCCCACTCATTGTCATAGGCCTCCCCATGACTCTCACAAAGGTTATGCAGAGCACAGCAAGTTATCACCATTGGTTTGACCAGTTCCACATCACAGTTTTTTCTCTTTAAGAGGCAACGCCCCCTTCCCTTCAGTCTACCAAAGGCATTTTCCACCACTACCCTTGCTCTGGAGATTTTCCTGTTGTAAATCTGCTGTTCTGCTGTTACCCATCCAGTGTCTGAAAATGGTTTTATGAGCCAGTTCTGTAAGGGATAGGCAGAGTCTCCTAGGATATAGTAGCCAACATTCACCCCATCAATATTCTTGGTGTATGCTGGGAAATGGTTGCCACGGCTGGCCAACTCACACAATGTGGACAGTCTCAAGACACAAGCGTCATGCATGCTCCCAGGCAGACCAGCAAATACATTCCAGAAATGTCCCTTTCCATCACCGTCACCTTGAAGGATGATGGAGTGCCAGCCTTTACGGTTGAAGTAGTCACAGTGGAACAGTTGTGGTGCCATGTTGGGTATGTGTGAACCATCAATAGCACCACTGCGGAAGTCCCTAGCTGTTCTCAGTGTAAACTCCCATTTCTTCAAACTTCTGAGGGTCTGGAAAACGAATTTATTCTGGTACCAACAGTCGCTCAGCAGCAGCATAGAAATCTTGCACACATTGACACACAGTTGTTACGCTCACTCCAAACAGATGGCCGACACTTCTGTACTCGGATGGCCACCCTCTTCTTTATTGGTACACACCCGTGGAAGTTTGTGGTGTGCCTTTCCATCATCGGACAAAGTTTGTCGCAAAGGTAGATTACTGTTTCTTCTGACATTCTGAAGTTCTGCACCCACTGTGTGTTTGTGAACCCAGAAACAATCACATCCCACGACTCGGTTGATCGATTGAACACCGAAACAGGTGGTCTGCAGCGGCGATTAGCCAAGAGCTGAAAGATCTTAAACACACACCAAACACACACTGTTATGGGAAAACAGTAGGAAATATTAATTACATACTTTGTGCACTGTGCATGGCTGTAAACACACCAGGGTTTTAATAACGTAAAAATTTCACACAAACTGTGTGCGTCTTTGTGTAAATAACCATTATAGTAGACTCACTGTATTCCGTACAAATTTACCCCTATTTGCACATTCAAACATGGCTGTAATCAAAATGAATCGCACTAAAGGTAATGTAGCAGCAAAAAGAAATACATACAACCTTCGAAAATATATGTACCGTACATGAATTTACATATTATTAACATGTTATAATTTATAAATGTTTGACATTTCGGCAAACTGCGTGAAATAAATGCTTTTGACCCAAATCTACATGTCTCCCCCCTCGTGCTAACCTTTCCTTCCCTTCTGCTATTTTCTGACGGAACCCATCCAACCTCAGTTACTTACCTAAGCCATTTAAAAACGAAAATGTGCGGGTATCTCAGCGATAATTTTAGTTGGAAAGGGTGGAAATATTTCTTCAAAGTGGTATTTACAACATAATTAAGTAAACAGGGTAAACTGTACAGAAAACCATGAGTGTACACTACATATAGCTTACCCTTGGGCGTCGTCTTTGAACAACCGTAGATCTGTCGTTGTTAAGATTAACTATTTTCCAAACTTTTCTATTCTTTTCAGCAGTATTTTCTTTTGCTGCCTTTAGCTTCTTCCAGAAAACTGCTCGTCTCTTTGCTGTAATAAACAGCCACATACCCAGTAGCAAAAACACCATCCCTTCAATATCCTCCATTGTTTTTCGTGTGTGTCCAACAACAGTAGACTTGGGTGTCGCGTTCAATGTGACGTCAACACAGTTTCTTGCAGGTAGAGTTGAGTAGAGGTGTTACGTAGCAATGGAAATGCTTTGAATGCGAGTAGAGTAGAGGCGATGCAAGTAGAGTTGAGTCGGTTCAAGCAATGGAAAAGAGCCATACTACTATTTGATACATCTATTCTGATGCTGTCTAACTCAGTCACTGACTGTAGTGCATGACTGTAGCTTTCAGCCAGGAGAAGATTTCATCAGGTGGCGTCCAACTTTCGTGGTTCAGGGTCGAAACACCCCATAACACCTTCCAGTTGGCGGGTTGGCAGTGGGGCCAGTCACTGCCCATCTCCTCCTGGCCCGCAGCTCAACTCCTCCCTCCTACTCCATAGCCAGCAAGACGCTCTTTCTGCTGCTCATAGGCCTCTTCGCACCCATCTTCCCATGGGACCGTCAGTTTAAGATTCTCTTCCTTGCCTCCTCAGACCATAAGACCATGTCCGGCCTCAGCAGTGTTTGCACAACCTGGGGGAAGACTAGTTTCCGTCCCAGGTCCACCCTCATCTCCCAGGATTGTGCTATTTGCAAGAGGCTCTTTTTTGTCTTCTTGGGGGCTGGTGGTTTCTCCCCTTCTCTGATGAACTGAATGAATGTCACCGGCCTTGTACTGGTCAGGCGCTTTTTCTGCCTCTCCCGCTCCAAGATGTCAGCCAGTGCACTGAGAACCTTGTCAATGGCGCCACCTGTATCTTCCTTGGCTAACAGCTGTTTTGCATCCTGCCAATATGTGCGCCATTGTTCCCCTCCCTCCGTATAGCCTACATAGTGGGTCCTCCCTCATTCCCCATCTGTGGAGGTTTGTTGGTGATGGAAGGGTGTCGTACACTGAACGTAGCAGGACGGAGATGCGAAAGGGCTCTAGTCTTCAGATCTCAGGCCACGTGATCTTTCGCTTCGGCAGGTCCTACTTTGTCCAGGCACCTTGTGTTCCAAGTTCGACGGCCCTAGACCTGCGCCTTTCTTCCTCCAGGTGTCGGACCTCGGCTTGAATCATGTCCCTCCTCTGCCTTGGGTCTGCTTTTCCCGACTGATGGAAGTGGGTGGATCCGAGTCCTTTCCTCCCTACGCATGGGTTCTCCATGATGTCCTTCAGCTTCAATGCGCTTTCAGCTTGCGCCACTGATGTATCAGCCGCCCATTTGCGTCCTGACCTCGTAGTGACAGGGTTGGAGGGGCTGTCTTGGCTGACACGCCTCTTCAACATTGCATGGAAGTCTGGGACAGTGCCAAAGGAGTGGCAGACTGGGGTGGTGGTTCCCCTGTTCAAAAAGGGGAACCAGAGGGTGTGTGCCAATTACAGGAGTATCACACTTCTCAGCCTCCCTGGTAAAGTCTACTCCAAGGTGCTGGAAAGGAGGGTTTGGCCGATAGTCGAACCTCAGGTCGAAGAGGAACAATGCGGATTTCGTCCTGGTCGTGTAGTGACACCTCCTCCTCTGACTTTTTCATCTGTGGAGTCTTAGTACATCATCACAACCCGGAACGTTGCCACCTTGAACTCTTCCACCACTGATGATAGGGGTAGTTGTACCTGACCAGACCTGGGATATAGCCCTACTGATGTGAAGCTTGGTGGGATTCCAAGCTACTTGCGAAGATGTTTGTTCACTCGCCTCTCGACTCCTTTCACTGCTGTCATAGGTACTTCATAGATTGTCAGTAGCCACATAATTCGTGCTGTGTGGTTACTGACACAAAGAGCCATTCCTTGAATTTTCCCCGCTGACCTGACTCCTTGATCTTACTCAGCCATGTATCTACCTGTTTCTCTGTCCTGGCAACGCTACATCTGTTGGTCAGGGATGCATTGTACCATTTCCCTAGGCACTTAATTGGGTTTCCCTCAATTGATGGTATTGTCTCCCCCTGTACTCGCAACTGAAATTTGTTGGTCACTTTTCCACTTCTGATCACCATACTTCTTGATTTCCTTGGTTTGAACTTCATCCGAGCCCATGTTGCCACGTCATCAAGAGCCTTCAGGATCCATTTTGCTTGCACATGGGTTGAAGTTGTTATGGTAAGGTCATCCATAATGCCTCTTATTGGAGGTTGGTGGTGCCAGACTCCATTAATGGCCCCCTGGATTCCTTTCCTACTGCTGTTATGAGCAGGTTCATTCCCATGACAAACAGGATAAGGGAGATGGTACAACCTGTCACGATTCCCTTTTCAAGGTCCTGCCACTGGGTTGTGAAGTGGGCGGTTTTGAACTGTAGTTTAAATCCTCCAAAGTAGCTGGTAATTATATCACTGGTGTAGTAGGGGATATGGTAGTGTTCCATAGCCGTGTTGATGAGGCTATGCGGGATTGAACCATATGCGTTAGCCAAGTTGAGCCAGACAACAGTTGGGTCTCCTTTGCTCTCCTTGGCCTCCCGGATTAGCTGGTTGAGGATGTCCATATGTTCCAAGCACCCAGAGAAACCTGGAATGCTGCCCTTCTGGACTGATGTGTTGACATATTTATTCTTAACCATGTAGATCTTCATCCTTTTTGCCAGGACAGAAAAGAATACCTTGCTTTTGACACTTAGGAGAGAAATGGTTCGGAACTGACTGATGTCGAAGAAGTCCATTTCCTTGGGTACAAAACCTGTGGGAGGAACCGCTGGGGTTGGGTGCGCTGCCAAATGGGTGGTGGTGAAGGTCAGGGGCCTCCACGGACCAGACCTGGGCAGCAGAGGCTGGCTCTGGGGATGTGGAATGTCACCTCTCTGTGGGGGAAGGAAGATGAAGAAGAAGTTTTATTTATATAGCGCCTTTCCATAGCTCAAGGCCGCTTTACATGTTCCAAGCACCCAGAGGAACCTGGAATGCCGCCCTTCTGGACTGATGTGTCGACATATTTATTCTTAACCATGTAGATCGTCATCCTTTTTGCCAGGACAGAAAACAATACCTTGCATTCGACACTTAGGAGGGAAATGGTTTGGAACTGACTGTTGTCGAAGGAGTCCATTTCCTTGGGTACAAAACCTGTGGGAGGAACCGTTGGGTGCGCTGCCAAATGGGTGGTGGTGAAGGTTAGGGGCCTCAACAGACCAGACCTGGGCAGCAGAGGCTGGCTCTGGGAATGTGGAATGTCACCTGGGGGAAGGAAGAAGAAGAAGAAGTTTTATTTATATAGCGCCTTTCCATAGCTCAAGGCCGCTTTACATTATACATTACAAAACACCCACACACTTAGACCGGGCAGGGCGGTAAGGGTGGAGTAAGTCAAACAGATATTGAGGGGCAAGACTATTTAATGCTTTAAATGTTAGCAGCGATACCTTAAAGTGGATGTGTGATGCCACAGGTAGCCATTGAAGTTCATGAAGTAAAGGTGTAACATGAGCAGAGCGCCTAGTCGAGGTGAGCACTCTAGCTGCAGAGTTTTGAACATACTGTAATCTTGCAATGAGTTTTTTGGGAAGACCATGAAATAAGGCATTGCAATAGTCCAGGCGTGATGTGATTAATGCATGAATTAAAGTTTCAGCATCAGCTAAAGCGAGAGAGGATCATAGATGAGCAATGTTACGAAGATGAAAAAAAACTTTGGGAAATTCAGGGACATCCAATGCTTGATGTCGCTGATACATGCAGTGAGTGAGTCAGGCAGAGATGGCCTATCAGAGCTGGTGGTAAGATAGATTTGAATATCATCAGCATAGCAGTGAAATTTAAGTCCATGCCTGCGTATGATGTCACCAAGAGGATATATGTAGATAATGAACAATAATGGGCCAAGAACTGAACCTTGAGGGGCACCCTGTATAAGTGAAGCAGTGGCAGATCTAAGCCCTTGTATAGTAATATAATTTTATTTTCCTTATTCGTTCAACCTACGACACGCTTCCCTGCCCCCGGAACCTCCACCAGTGGTTTGGGAATGAAGAATCCTGCGTACTCTGCAATGCTCCCAACGCAAGTCTCCAGCACATCTTGGCAGGCTGTAAGATCGCTCTCTCACAGGGACGCTACAGATGGCGCCACGATCAGGTTCTGAGAAAGCTAGCCAAAGTACTGGAGGAGTGTCGACAGGGTAGTAAACAACCACCATCAGCAGAGGACCCCACCATCTTTGTATCGGTAGGAGGGGTAAGGAGAAGCACCAGATCAAGAGAAACAGCAAGGCCCTTCTCCCCCAACCAGGAGTGGGACATGAGGGTTGACCTGGATAGGCAGCTCCGGTTCCCCACGGAGATAACCACCACATCTCTCCGGCCAGACATAGTAGTGTGGTCAACCGAGGCGAGATCGACGCACCTCATTGAGCTCACTGTACCACTGGAGGAGGGGATCGAGGCCGCCTTCAAAAGGAAAAAGGCTAAGTACTCAGAGCTCGCTGCCGAGTGCCGGGAGGCTGGCTGGAAGACGACCATCCACCCAGTGGAGGTCGGATGCCGAGGTTTCCTTGGGTTGTCAACCATACGTCTCTTGAGGGAAGCAAGAGTGACCGGAGGGAGGCTAAGGAGGGCAACAAAGGATCTGGCAGAGGAGGCAGAGAAAGGTAGCTTTTGGTTCTGGCTGAGGAGGAAAGATAGGTGTTGGGGAAGAACATCTAACCCCAGATAACAGCAGCAGGGCGAACAGCTATCAGCTGCAGGGGGTGACAGGGAGACGTCCCTGTCACTGCTCCGCCACCAGGAGACGTTCCAGAATTAAAGGAGCGAAACATCGGTGAACGGTGGTTTCTGGCTGATGACCCTGCAGCTGAGCAATGGGCACTGGAGGAGGTGCGACAGGCAGCAATGCCCAACAGGTGGTAACATCTTCCTTTGCAATAAGTAATACTTTCTGTCACTGATATAGGAAGTGAGCCAGGAAAGAGCAGAGCCAGTGATGCCAATATCAGAAAGCCTAGAGATCATTATTTCATGGCAGCGCATAAATCAAGGAGCATCAATATGTTTATCAGCCCTGAATCCATGGACACAAGAATGTCGTTAACCACCCGAAGAAGGGCAGTTTCAGTGCTATGTGATGGGCGAAATCCAGACTGAAAATGTTCAAAAAGACCATTAACATCCAAATGTGATTGCAGCTGTAAAGCAAAAACCCTTTCAAGGACTTTGCTTAAGAACGTCATGTTGGATATTGGTCTGTAATTGTCCATATTTAGATGGTCTAGGCCTGATTTTTTGAGAATGGGGGTCACCGCAGCCATTTTTAGTTCAGCTGGGACAACACCAGATGCCAAACTACAGTTTATCATATGTGTTATGAAGGGTGCAACCTCAGCCACACACAGCTTAAGCAAATCAGTAGGTGTAGGATCGAGCCGGCAGGATGTGGAATTTGATCTCACAATTAGATCACTTATGGCAGCAGAAGTAGTTAGTGAGAAAGGAGAGAGAGAGTTTGTTGAGTGAGCGGAATCACTTAAAGTTAAATGAACATGTGAGTCCCTTGTATGTGAAGTGGTTTTGGTAATGGATGCAGTGATTGACTTCAGTTTATCAGAGAAAAATTGAGAAAAGCTATTTACAAGCAACACAGAGCCCGAAATAACATATTGCGGTGGATTAGTGAGTTTGTTAACCATTGCAAAGAGTGATTTGGGCCTGCACTTAGAAATCCTAATGATATAGGTGAAATAAGAGGATCTTGCACCGTTAAGGGCTGTATGGTACTTAAGCAAGTGTTCTTTAAAAGCCAAAGAGTACACAATTAGTCCAGTTTTCCTGTATAGTCTTTCTAGGTGGCGGTCCTCAGTTTTCATCGTTCGTAGTGCAGGAGTGAACCAGGGTGAGGCATGAGTAGATGGAACCTGTGTAGTTTTAACAGGAGCATGCATCTCAAGTATTTGAGTATAAGGAGCCGGAACTGGTGCGGGAGGTGGAGCGCTACCAATTAGATCTGGTGGGGCTTACCTCTACGCACAGTCTCGGTTCTGGAACCATTCTCCTGGATAGGAGTTGGACTCTTTGTTACAATCTAGCTCCCGTAGGAGGGGGACATGACACCCTACTACTCAGAAAACCCAGCTGGTCAGCAAAAGAGGTATGGGGTCGAGGGTGCGAGTAAGGACACAGAAACCAAAGTACCGTTTAAACAAAGGGCTTTTTATTGCCACGTTAAATTAATAATGTTTTTAAATAATAAGTTTGGGAGGAGAGGCTGAGCTAACCCAAAGTAAAGAAATTATACAAAATCACCCCTAACCTGTACTAAACTAACACATACAATACTAAACTAACTGGCACTCGATCTAGGTGCCCTAACCGAAGTACAGTGGGTGGGCACTCAGATCTACCCTAGTGTGTTCTAGACAAGGAAGTTACCCTAGGGTGGTGTAAGGTCAGGCCGTCTTGCCTGACACTCCCCAAAAGTGCCTCCTCTCCCCCTCTGGGAACACAATGAACAAATGTTAGTGGTCAAATTTACAGACACATCAAATATGAGACAAACAGCACTAAACACTAACACTCACACTATAGGCCTAACACTCTAACACAGAAACACAGCTCTCACTCTAACAACACTACTACTACACACACAGACCATAAGACAAACCAGCAGAGCATCTGCACACCAATCCAAAGTGAGAGAGAGACAAACACAAAATGGCACTTTTTATAGAGGGAAAGGGAATGATGGGATTACTGTGATGACTGGGAACAGGTGCACTGGATTATGGAAGGGAGGAGTCATTGATAAATGATGATCATGGCCGATTTTCACCACCTGGGGGAAACAGACACACAGAGCAGAGACAAACATACACAGCAAACAGGATTCCAAAGAAGGCAACACAGAAATACATACTTTTACACTGGGGCTGTAACACTCTTTTCTTCTCCGGAGTTGCCCAGGGTGTGAGGCGCCGGGCGGGTGTGGGGATACTCGCTGGCTAAGCGCCCGCTACGTTGGAGTTTACCCCGGTGGACGAGAGGGTCGCCTCCCTGTGCCTGCGGGTTGCTGGGGGAAAACTTTGACTGTTGTTTGTGCATATGCACCAAACAGGAGTTCAGAGTATTTGGCCTTCTTGGAGACCTTGAATGGAGTCCTGTATGGGGCTCCAGTTGGGGATTCCCTAGTTCTGCTGGGGGACTTCAACGCGCACATGGGCAATAATGGAGACACATGGAGAGGCGTGATTGGGAAGAACAGCCTCACTGATCTAAACCCGAGTGGTTGTTCGTTGTTGGACTTCTGTGCTAGTCATGGATTGTCTATAACGAACACTATGTTCGAACATAGGTATCCTCATAAGTGTACTTGGTACTAGAGCTCCCTAGGCCGAAGGTCAATGATCGATTTTATAATCGTTTCATCTGATCTGAGGCCGTATGTTTTGGACACTCGGGTGAAGAGAGGGGCGGAGCTGTCAACTGATCACCATCTGGTGGTGAGTTGTGTCAGGGGGTGGGGGAAGACTCTGGACAGACCTGGTAAACCCAAACGGGTAGTGCGGGTGAATTGGGAACATCTGAAGGAGGCCCCTGTCCGACGGACTTTCAACTCACACCTCCGGCGGAGCTTTTCGTGCATCCCTGTGGAGGTTGGGGGCATTGAACCCGAGTGGATAATGTTCAAATCCTCCATTGCTGAAGCTGTGGTGGGGAGCTGTGGTCTTAGGGTCTTGGGTGCCTCAAGGGGCGGTAACCCACGGACACTAGTGGTGCAACGGATCGTCATTGATCCGTGATCCGTTCGGATCAATATCTTTGGTTCGGGACACACGTGATCCGCGGATTGATTACTGAAATAAAAAAGTTTTGCGCATGTTCAGTCCGCTCACAGCATGGTCATGGCGAGCGGAGGAACGGAGGAGCTTGGACGTCCCGCGTCATTTAAATCCCCTGTATGGGAGCATTTTGGCTTCCCTGTTAAATATAATGATGAAGGAAAGAGGTTAGTGGATAAAACCGTGACAGTGTGTAGGCACTGTGGCACAAGAAAGCAATGTGACAGTGGAAACACATCAAGCATGGCCACGCATTTGAAGCGACATCACCCCGGTGTTTCACTGACAGGAGTGAAAACGAAAGCTGCAAACAACCGCTTATCACCGTGGCATTTAAGCAATTAATCAGACCGGGCTAAAGCCATCACTAACGCTATCGGTGTGTTTATAGGTGCAGACATGAGGCCATATTCGGTT